>VTPC01002897.1:12699-37598 GCA_011009095.1 Ignelater luminosus | reverse complement strand
ATTGGTAAACAGTTTTGTAAAATAAAATTAAATTATGTTAAATTTGATGGAAACAAACTATATATTATTAAACTAAAAAATATAAAAAACAGAGCTGGACTACTCGATACCCAGTCCAACAGTTTAATTTTGTTTTGAAGCATTCAAGATTTAACCTGTTACGCAGTATGGCATGGCGCTCCATCCTGCTGGAAAATTTACTCCGATTCTGAAGTTGTTAACTCTTCCATCGTAGGCAAAAATTATCATTTAGAAACTTCAAATTGAGACTGATCACTCCATATTATCTTCTGCCATTGATCTAATGTTCAATTTTTATGAACTTGAGCCCATTGCAAATGATTTTTCCTTTGTTTTGCGATTAATAATGGTTTTTGTTTGGCCTGAGAGATACAGATTTGAAATATTGAAGCAACATGAAAAATAAAACAGTAAAATAGTACCTTATAAAGCTTGAATCCAATTTTCTTCAAGGATCTTATGTAAGTACATTTCGAATAATTCTTACTGGTAAGTTCATTCCATAATGCACTTAGATCTCTACTATTTGAACGACGATTCTGTTTAACGAGTTGTCCCAATATTCCTAATTCATTGTCAGTTACTGACAATTTTCATTTAAAATGGGGCTTCGTTGCTACCGAACCTGAGTTATTGTATAATTTGACAATATCTCTTACTGTAAAATGTGATAAATTCACAATAACTTTTCTTAAATCTTTGGATAATGCTTTTCCTCACAGCATCTTTACTGAACTAACAGTAATTGTTAGGTTATTTATTGTCTTTTGTCAAACAAAATGCTAACTTCATTGTGTTCTTTATATTAGAATTGAATAAAATTGTCTAAATAGTAGTAAAAAAGAAAACTAAATTAAATTCAAAATTTAAAGAACGACACAATGATGTCTATTTTATTTACTCTCCTACATTTTTTCAATATAGAATGCATAGATATTGTATAAAACATGTTTATTAAACCATAAAATATTAATCCCATTTTCAAAATCTTTCACAACTAATGATTGGTTAAGAGAACGTAAAACATTATAAGCGGGCAAACTAAAATGATACAGGGCTCGTATAATGGTTCATAATAAATGAGAGTTCAATACAACTGGGTTCATTATAGGTGGTGACCACAGTATTTGATATTAAAAATGAATGGTATTTCATGATCAATTCAAAAATTTCAAAATTGTAAGTGTATACCAACATTGCTAACAAAAAAAATAAAACACCAGACAAAAATTGATTACTGAAAACAATTAAATCTTATGGACAATTATTTTACTATGTAATATGTTTAAAAAACTTCAAAGTTTGCTCTGTTAACAGAGTTGTGCTCAGGAAGAAGAGAATTTATTAAGGTATAATAATTATCCCATTTGGTTATAAGTTATCATTAAATGGATGGTGTTAACAAATAAGGAATACACTCCATATATTTAAATTGCGCTTGGTTTTTTTGTTCAGTCAGATAACAGGATTTTACTGCACCTTAATTTCATGGCAATCTCTTCCTCCTGAGTACAATTCTGTTAGCAAGGCAAACTTCCCCTGCTTTAATTATAATCTTTCTATGAATTATACCATTGTACAAACATGTATTGTTTCAGTGGGATACTAATAATCCTCCTGCAGATTTAATCAGTAAAGACAGCAAGAAAAGATTGCCTAGATGGTTGAAATGGTTTGCCTGTTTGAACATTTTAACTGTAACAATAATTGTAGTTAATAAGATTAGAGATTAGGTAAAGATAATTAATTATGCCAAGGTGATATTAATTTATCTGTTGATGTTTATATTCGGAAAATTAAAATTTATAAAAGATGTATTGAATATTGTAGAATCGAGTTTAGTACTTAAATATCCTTTATTGTTTATAAATAAATTACAAAAAATTCATTTCTTTTTGCTTATTAACTACGGTGATGTACAAAGCTGTTTCTAAACATATAACAAATTTAGTACCAAGCATTGCACTATCACAACTTCCACAACTTAATATTTTTTTTATTAGCACAGTTTTTATTGTGAAATTGTATACATAAAATTTAATATCAGCTAGCTAACGGTAATAATATTATAATAACAATAGAATGAAACAAATATTACACTGCAGTAACAGAAAAATATGTAGATCTTTAAAGCAGGTGGAAAGGTGTGGAGAAGGCGTCATTTTTCCTTTTGCTTCTTAAAACTTAGTGTTGAATTGGAATTAGTGTTTCACCATGAGTAATTGCTGGTAATGGAGCTTCAACTGTTAATACACCGTCTTTGCTCAAAGAACTCTTGATATTTTCGGGATTTGTTCCTTTAGGCAACAAGAATTCTCGATTGTATTCCCTGTATACTGATTTAGTATCGGTCTTTTCTTCATGTTTTGCATGAACCTAGAATTTCCAAACAATAGAATCTAATTTATATTTAGATGATGTGAAAACTTACCAGCAATTTGTTGTCCACGGTTTTAACAACAATTTCTTCTGGAGCATATTGACTAACATCAAATCTCAATTTAAGACATTTGGAGTCTCCATCACCTTGGATAAGAGGTGAATTCAAATCATCCAGCCATGTTCTGACTTCTCCTGGTCTTGTAGTTATGTCACTACTTGTGTTGTGTGAGGATTGTGTTGTTGTACTACTACAAAAAAAATAACAAGATTGATTAGCATATACAAGAGTAATGAACATTTCAGTCACATGAAATTTAATGAGTTAAAAGAAAAGTAGTGTTATGGTAGTAGCAAGAGTCAACTATACATATTTACAAAATCACATTTGCAATTCAATCTAAAAATATTTTTTGAGAAGTTGTACAGATTAATAAGATCAAGTTATTTTCTTTGATTTCTATAAAAACCAGTTAACTGAAGTTTCAGCTAGAACATAATAAAAACTAGTTTTTTTTTATATATATATATTTGAAGCAATGTTTTAAAAATGTATGCTTATTCTTGAAGTGTTGTTGTTATGATTTTTCTGTGTTCTATTTTATTTTTCAAGAGAAATATTTTCATATCTTTGTGGATCACAGTGGTCTTAACTTATAAACTGATGTCAAGTGTCTGTTGGCTTAGACGAACTATTAAAGTTAAATTTTCATAACTTGAACTTGTTTAATTTGTACTAATTTCTTTTGAGTCATTTTGCTAAAAAGATTCTCCATTTTCTCCTTCTTTTGTGGAATTATGTATAAAACCTCAAGTTATGGAAGCTTGATTGTACCTATACCCTCGAGTTCTTGAGAAACTGTCTTCTAAGAGTACATTCACTGGAATGTTATTTTTAGTTTTTCATCTCACTTTTAATAAAATGTTTCAACATTTTTAGATTGAATGCAATAATAATTTATCCTTAGCATTCTTCAAGTCTTTTTATTTACGTTATTACTTATCTCTTTTTTTAGCAGGAAAAGTTTAAAAACACAACGCAAAAAATCTAATATATTACAAGTGATTCACTCTTGAAAAATGTAATGAAGGTCAGGTCAGTAATTGTTAAATATACAAACCTGCTAGATTTAGTCTTGTTTCCTCCAGAAACCTTTTCATACTCGTAAGACATGCAAAGTTAAAATGCAATGTTAAAATAGTTTTACAAATGCAACAAACGTTACTATAAACAGAAAGTTTTAATATTATTATTAGAAAAACCTCCACCATCAATTCAGCAAAAAACACCAAGCATTCACACATTCTAGCAAGAAACCTTTATTCAAATTTACAAAATTAAGAAAATAAAATCAGTGAAAGTGTTTACGATACAACTGATATTTAAATCATTATTTTCTAATTTTAAACAATATTTTCTGCTTAAAAATTTATGAATTTGTTTTATTTTTATCAAAAATAATGAAAAAATGTAAATACTTTGTCTAGCCGACTGAAGTTCTAGGTGTTGTATTTATAAACGTCGCCAGTTGCATTCCATGGCCCTGCCAACTTTCTAGAATGCACGGTAATAAGATATCTTTCGTAAGGTCTACGTTTCAAATGGCTTGTTTTAAGATATTTTTTAATCAAAATACAAGGTTGAACAAAGTAACAAAGATTTACTTCTTCTATAGCTAGAAAAATCAAAAAAAAATGGCAGATTTCTGAAGGACTTAGATAATTGACTTTATTCTCTGAATGAAATGTGTAAATTGCTGGTACCAACCAACAGCCACTCCTAGCTAAGCATATGTAAGCCATCAGCTTCGATTGTTGCTTGGTACTTGTAGAACAGCAACAGCCAGTCTATTTATGGACCATGACATCATGAACGAGTTACGTATGCACTCTTTAAATGGACAGAGTTGTCAGGCGCCGATTGTAATTTACACGATTCAGCGCGAATCGAAGATTTCAATGAGTCAATATAACACAAGTAATTATTATTTCAGTCACTCTCGAGAGTGTTGTTTTGTATTCTTTCAACACCAAATAGGTCGATAGCTGTATTTCTTGTTATCATAAAGATTTTAATGAGATAACTAGATAAGATCTTGTATTTGTACACATAGCATTCATTTTTCCTTTGATGTTTTAGTTTTTATTTTTTAAATATAATTTTAACGTCGCGAATTTGATTTTAAAAGTAGAAAGAGAAAACAGAAGAATATAATTTCAAAGAATTCAGAGAAACACATGTAGCATATTAAATTAAAAGAGCAACGTTCTATTTATTACAGGCGCATCGTCAGCAAAACGTGTAAGCAGCGAAATAGCGGATACACGTCAACAATAAACATTCTTAAATAGTTGACATTGGAAAGATCTCGAGAAGTGTAAATTTTTGAAACCAAAACCAAATATTGCCATAATGGAATTGTTAATTGAAAGATACCTTTAATCAAAACTCGCATTTTTGATTAAAAGAACATATTTCATATTGCTGCAGTAAATTTCAATCTTGACAAAATAATTTTGCTCTTTATGGTGAGTTATCAGACCTACCAATTCGATAGAGACTATTTTTAGTTTTCAAACTATCTTTTAGGCAAAAGTTTCGTTTTCTCAAAAAACGTTGTTCAAAATAATGAAGATTTTCATATAAGATTTTGCCAAAACTGAGGATATAGTTAAAACCTGCAGCAAAGAAGTCTAGCAACCCTAATTTAAGAAATACCTACTTTACCTTATATTAAATTTAGTTTTTGGCCGTTTATGCATATTTGCGAAACGTTCAATGCTATCAAATCTTAGTACGGCTACAGTTCTACAAATTCATTATTTATTTAGGTTGCATGCATGCATGAAAGTGACAGCAGAAAATATTCCCACTTTAGATGCTATTGACCCAAACATCCCGACCCTATAGCTTACGATTAAAAGGAGCATGATAAAAACGATGAAACGCCTTTCTGAAGTCGTTGCATCAAGGTCTTCTTCAGAAAGAACAGAGAAAACTCATAGGAACGTTGCAATTCAGCATGTCGACTAAATAAGATAAGACAAAGCTCTATCAACAAGATAGGCACCACAAATGCAGTGTAAGGTGACGCACCAATGTTATTAGTTTAAAATTTTCAGTTCATTCTATTGTATTTTGTAAATAATAATTTAATTATGTAAAAAGTAATTTTTAAGGTAATGATTAAGCTAGTAACACTAAGACCAAGTATGTTCGAAAACTGAGCGAATTTGAGGACAATCAGAATGCTCCCGAAACAAGTTTTAGAGTAGAATGTCGAAATTTTATTCGAAATTCCTTCTTTTTGCAATATCTTGGAAAGAATACGAAAAATCAGATATTGGGTTAAATGTTTTGAACGACTGTCCTATAACGAATTTTGATAGTCTCTACCCTCATCGAAGAAAGAAAAATCTGCCATGCAATTTAAGTAAGCAAATCGAATTTTATGAGATTTTCTAAAATTTTAATTTAGAATTCCTTGATTTCTCAAACAAATGTGCGATGTAGAAATGAAATCTTCTATAAGTTTGCGGCTATACTATTTTATAAAATTTTGCAATAGATTCAGACATTTCTAAACACCTTATATTTCTAAAATGATACATTTCTTAACATAATTAAATTATTTATAGGAACTCCTTTGATCAAGAAGTACGTCTCGAAATTAATGCTACTCATTTATGGATATATCGAGTGTATACACCTACAACATTCTATTTGAAGATTACTTAGGATTAACATAAACCGCAGTTTAAAACTCATTAACTATTTGGTCTAACTTCATCAACTTTAAAGCCCACGATATCCAATCGGTGCCAAACATAGCATACCAAATAAGTAACGTTCTAACAACGTATAAATAAAATAGGATGTCTGGGAAAAACGTCGCCTCAATTATTGACGCTGCATTCCAAAAATTTAGTAGAAAAAAAATCACTTGTGTATACATATATATATATTTGTGTGTGTGTGGTAATTGGGCACAACATTTTAACACCTACATAAAACTATTTACTGGTGTAGGTAATGGAACAGAGGAATTATTGAAGAATTCAATACAGTGACGGCTCGTTCTGTATAATCCTACGCGTGTAAGTAAAAGAAGATGAATTTAGACATATCCTATGCCACAAGCCTTTAAAATTTGGCAGGCGAATTCGTCTCGGCATAATAATTTAAGTGAAGGTTTAAGAATGAAGTATCAGTGAGAGGAAAGATACATAATATGTATCTTGTAAATACTACCAATAACAAGAAAGACATGCACTTGTATCATTTATGGAATTATGAATAGAGAAATAATAATAATATCGAAAAGATTGAGGTGGAAGAATCGACGACACTTCTTGACGAACCCCATAAAATTATCGTAGGCATTAAATAAAAAAGGAGATAAATGTTTCCAACAAATTACGTAAGCGATAACCCTGCATTGATGTGTCATCAAATATCTAACCTGACAAAAAACGACCTTTGCAAAATACAACACGATTTTGGATTTTGTACCATGTCTGCATTCACTGTTGCCAAGTACTTATTATAAAAATGGGCTAATCGTTGTCTGGCTGTCTACACGAATTCGTAGACTATCCAAATTAAACAGAATGCTAGGGGATAAATTTTTTAAATAGGTTTAACAATGCAATCTAGAAACAAATCATTAACTCGATATTCAAGGTCATTGTATCATCTCCATCACACATATTCAAGAAAAATTACTTATGTTTAACTAATTTAAGTTAAAAAAATAAGGAAATATACTTAAATTGTAATTGTTTTCTTGTAATTAAGACATCAAAAAGAAATATATTCATGGAATTTATTTTCCTATTTCGTGAATTTTAAAATTGAGAAATTATGCAGAAAGATACTACTTAAAACACAACATGAAAATTATTTTAACAAACCGTAACTAACATCATGTTCTCACATTAAATTTGTTCATTTTTGTTACAAATGATGAGATCATCCTATAAAACTGCTGTAAAAGTGCCAAGTAGATATTGTAATACATAATGCTTGGTGGTATTTTTTTTTAACTTATTTATAGAAATTGCATTTTCAACATTTATGATTCTTGCGTATTTTGATTGGTGATCACCAGTACAAAGGTAATTTTCAAGTTTTTCTTTTTTCGATTTTCAAACTTCATGTATTTTTATCAAACATAGAAAATGTTACGGCTTAATATTATTTGTAATTATAATATATAATATATTCACAGTAAAATTGTTTAGGAAACTACGCAGAATTAGAGGTTATATAACTATTGTTTATTGCAGTTTGCGACCTTTGTATGCATGACTGAATAAAGTAAATAATGAAAAATAACATAGTGGGTACTATTTAATACCAGATAGACTGAAAGAGAAGAATAAAAAATAATGAGACTTCTTTAAATAGAAATGAGGTATAAAAATAATTTTTTTTGTGTATGTACCCATTTCTTCTACATAAGAAGAAACTTTCGGTAATTTTTAATTGCAACGAATACATGACTTGCGTCTACTAAAAATGATGTAGTTATTTATAGCATCAAAAAGCAAGAAAAAAAGATGTTAACATCCTTGAACTCAGAAGATGACTTCAATGGTTACCAGAAGCCTTTGGTGGTAAATAGCAACGAATAAAATCCTAACCGTCAAATGAATGAATTTGTAGTCTTTTTCTTTTATCTTTCCAATTTATTTTTGTTATAACTTATAAAGATTTTTTCAACTATACCGCCTACTAATCTTTTTTGATAATCATCGAATTTAAAGTTGTACTGATTATTATTTAAATTCACAAGGTCAATAAATAATATCAAAAAACAAACTAATAAATAATGATGTAAGTATGACTATTTCTTTGAAGTAATTACTAATTACTGATTTGAAACACCTACATGCAGCAAGTTGAGCTGGCAAAAGGTATGCGTAAACAATTGCGTTAATTTTATAAACAAAATACTGACGTCATAACAAATCGAAAGTCGGGAAAATTCTATTTATTTTGCAACAGTAATTTCAAAAGTTATTTATACAATTTTTTTTGTTTTTCATTTTTAAATGAATTTCCATTTTTTTGTTTTAAGATAACTTGGTCTTTTAGATGAATTTCTGTTTTTCATGGGGATAAAATTAGTATTAAAACCGTTTTTTACTAACCAACGCCGTATTTCCGTTGCAATGCCGCTCATTCTACTTACGCCGTTAACTTCCTGTATCTAATTCCGACACCATGACCAAAGAATGAATGAAACTAGCACATTTCTCAGAATTCCCTTATTGTTACCTGACGGTTTTATTTATGTTTCCTCCCAGCGTGTATTCTATGTCCGTAAGTTTAATCTAACCTAAAACTAATTTCTAACTGAAAAGTCTCTCATTTCATGTTAATTAAAACTACTAAACAAAGAATTTCAATTATCACATGCATTTTTAAAACATTTCCTAATAATAGCTAAAGAATATTAATAAATACACACGCTACCGTTTTCGTGCAGACTAATATTTTTTTTATCAATGTAGGTAGGTAACTATGGAGATTGTGTCAATACAGACATGAATGGGGAAAGCGAAACAGTTTGTCGTGCATAAAGGGGTAAATGCACTCTCAAATGCAAGTGAAATTCCCTTTTCATGTCAATGTAATATTTTATAAAACCCATCAAGATATGAAAGTGCGTGATTAGAATACAATAGTACTATTATGCTTTATCATGAAAGCACTTTTTGTCTGATATACAGTATAAAGTTTGTATAATGATTTGCTGAATTTAGATAAACTCGTTTTAATGGCAAATACTTTGCATTATAGTTGCTTATCAGTCTAGTCTTAACAATAAACGGTCATTTACATGAAGCGAAATAATATTGATCAAACTTGGAAAAATTTCTTTCAAGACTTTTACTTTGGTATGCAGTAATTGACAACATATTGCAAGAGTATGATTATTACATGTAGTACTTCTACAACAGACAATACTATAAGAATCTTTAATGGGACGTGAATAGGCACAGAATAAATTTTGAGTTTCTGATGGAGACTAATTTAGAACTTTCGAAAAGATAAATTCCATAATTGAATAAGTTTTTACTATTTTTCTTTCAAAGCTTATTAATAAGATTGCCCTTGAATAAAAACAATAAATTGTATTTGCAACCATTCCAAAATTGTTTGGCATTTGCAGCCAACAAGATTCAGCAATACATCATTTCAGCTATAAATAGTTTCCTTTACCACTTTATGTTTCAATAGAAACTTTTGAACCTAATCCAATTATGTTATGCAGAAAACAAAAACTTGCTAACATCACTGCAATGGACCTTAGACTTTATACTATTGTCATCAACAAAATTTTATTATGATCGTGTTCTAATTAGAAAACATCAATTTATAAAACTCCCATATGATAAATAATGCCTCATGGAAGACAATACATTTTTCCCGTGAGCGTCGAAAGAATTTCTTTCAATCAATCTTAATAGTTCAGTATTAACAAAGTATTCAAAGAGCTCTTGGATATATCAAAAGGATTTATAAAGAAAAAAGGGCATGTACCAACCTCAACGAAACACACCATACAACTGCTATTTCAATATAGGATGTATAAACTTCTCTACATATCACTTTTGAAGATTTTTTTGGGCAAAATTTCTATTTGCCTATCTACTTGAAATAATCTTACAGTTACAAGCAGAGATATTTCAAAAGTAAGATTAACGCGGTTGTTTGTACTTTAAAAGGCATTTCAATTGTTATTTACATAAGGCATTACTATAAGTCAAAATCTATCCCGACATAATTATTTCTCGTCTTTAAATTGCATGTACTATGCCCATTTTTACTTTTGGAAATCATTCTATTGGCAATACAAGAAATGAAGAACCCAAGTAGTAATTTTCATTATTCTTTTTTGCCTTCTATTGGGGGGTAAACCTACTCTTCTTTCTCCAATAAGTAGAAAAGATGGAAAGCATTCAAAGACAGAACGCAACCATAAAGAACGTTTCTGACACACACATCGGATAGTTCGAAAAAATTGATCTATGGGGGTTATCAACACTCCAACGAGGAAGGATTATTCAAAGCTGTATCTGAATCTGTCTGAAAACACACCTTGCATTATTTATTTCACTAATACATTGCTGCTTGATGGTTAGTAATAATATGCACAGAGTAAAAATGAAATTATCACATATTTTCAAAGTACTCTGTAACTTGTGAAACTTTCAAAGAAGTACCATCAAAAACAAAATGAAAGGGGCAAAATGCTAGGCTCAACTAGCAAAATTGTCAGTAATCCCTGGAAATCGTATCAATAGTGGTGCACAGAAAGGGAGTTTCTAAGATATCCAATAAGTTAGAAAATGTTGGGAAACACTTCCAAGGTATCAGTGTTTTAAGAATGCTCTAGACGAGGACTTCGGTAAAAGTGATATAAAAGATCGACAGTTGTATGTTGGGTTGGTTCATGTACAAAAATTAGAAATTAATGAAACTTTGAACTATATTCTGCCAACGTTTGGATTTAGCTTGGAATCTTGCTGACTTGCTATTTAGTAGCAAATGGAACCGAAATTTTAGTAAACTAGGTTCGTCATCATTTATTCTGAGTTTCGTGAGGTTCGCTGTATTTGAGCACTACGAGTAATTTCAAGAATTTTCAATCTGTTGAAGCATGGATAAAAAATTTCTGTTGGTGACCTACTCTTTTATTAGGTACTAAATGTGGTTTCGGTTTTGCAAGTGCTCAAGATTATGAAAAACAGTTTTTTATGGCACAACTCGTTCTACAAAGTTGATTTGGGTATTGATACTAATGTAGATAAGTTTCTTTTGAGAGAATCTAGATTGTCACCAAAACATCATGAACCGTTTCCATAATAATTAATTATCGAAAAATTTGGAGGAAGGTAGAATCAGTTGGACTCATCTATAAACCTTGTTCATATTTCAGCCGACTATAATCATCAAGTAAATCTCAAAGATCACTTATGATATCTGAATCATTGAACGATAAATTATTGGTTGTAGTGGCAAACATACTTTAAAATTTATTGCATTTTAAAAAAGATTAAATTAAAATTGAGTCCAAGTATTATCAACTTGGTGTATTTTGTATTATATTGGCAACTTTTAAATGAATTTAATGTTTTTGGAATTTCATTTATTGAAATCTTCTTATCAAGTCTAAGGCCGCCGCTTGATTAGTTCTGGGCATTTTTTTTATAATAAATATGCATGGTATATATGTTTTAACTTTCGAGATTTAATAAGAAGATGAAATGATTGACAGACAAATGGCACAAATATTGTGAAAGGCCCGAAATGAGAAAGTTGTTTGAGTAGGTGTGTTGCAGAATGTTTTCATCTTCATTTGGTTTCCGCTGATGGCCATATAGGTTATGACCAAATATCAATTTATAATTTTATTGTCAAGTGCAACCACAAAATTTAAAGTAGAAAAAAATGAATTTAATATCAGGTTATTGAATTACCTACCATCAAAACTATTTTCCAGTCGTGATTATTGTGTAATATGGGCAACAAACAAGCCAGTTATATTTATAGTGCTATAGTTTTCACAAGAATTTGGAAACCAAAGGCTCATTAATTAAAATGAGTGACTGACCAATTATAGAATTATAACCTGCACAAATATTATTAACATAAAATGATTACTAGACTAAGTTGATAGTTAAACTTTGAATTTTGTATCATAATAAGAGTATCCATCATCTAGACTATAATTAATCAAATTTATTTTTGGGAACATGACAATATTTTTAAAAAATTAAGTTAATCAATTTGAATATGTTATGGGTGTTATAATGATAAATTACTTCAGTAATAAAAAGGAAATTGGAACAAGTTAGATAAACCTATTAGTCTATGAAGTAATTAATATTTGCTCATCTCTATTTCTGTATAATTACTCTCATACCTGTGATTATTATTATTATTATTATTATCACTTTATTGATTAAGTTTTACTAAAATAAAGACGTGGCTGTTGCTAAAACAATATCCGGAATTAAATATTGGTTCAGCTATTACCTACATTTATATTGAGTCTGTATAATGTAATAAAAATAATAATTTGCGCTAATTAAATTAAGTAGGCAATTACTAATTTCTAGACTTAATAAAAGCAACCAAACACCATCAAACTCACACCGTTTAGTTTACATTAAATTAAAACATTTCAAGAAGTATTACCTTGTTGTAGATTTGAAGAAATTGTTGGCTTCTCTACTCATTAATTCTGACCTGAATTTGCTCATTTCCTCTTCCATTTTTCGCATTTCAGCATCAAATCTTTCTCGGATGCCAACGAATTCACTATCGATGACGCTGAAATCTCCCATTTTAATGGGAATATTACGATTTTCGGCCATTATCAATGATTTTTATTGCACTTCACGTAAAACAACACAAAGCTATTAAACTTCGTATAAACGAATAAACGACAAGACAATGAAAACACCTTTACTACTTCCTCACTACTTGCTCAGTCGATTGTGACTAGTCTCGCTCCTGGAGCTGGGGTTTCGTTTTAAATATAGAATATACTCGTGGGGGCCAAGCTTGCGCAACCGAAACACCTCACATGGACGGTGTTAGTAATGCAGAAGCCCATTGTAATATTGTAGTAAAAAATTCCAGAACATTTTCATTTACATCGTAATGCATCCCACATTCTTTAACATGACTACTACAATTCCTTATATTAGGATTGTTAAGATAATAAACATGCGATTCTAATTTTATCAATAAATAAGGATAATTTCTTAAAATTGCTTTTCGCCGATGAAATAATATCAACAATTATTACTGTTATCATAAAAGGAATGCTATCGTAAATAAAAAGAGTGCTATATTTTTAAATATTGAGATAATTTTATTTTTTAAAACCCTATAAAGGAAAAAATAGGTAAGATATAAATATAAGAACATAAACATAATGTAACAAATAGTAAATCAATTACAAATACAACATTCAATCTAATTGGTAGGAATAAAAAAGAAAATACTTATTTAGAGATTCAGATTCAGAAAAGTTAAAAATGGTCTAATACGTACAAAGTCAAAAATGAGCCAAACGTTACTAGCCATAGATTTACTATAATGCGAACTAACAATAACAGAAATATGCAATGTTTATGAAAACTTCGATAAGCAGCACGAATTTTCACAGAACGACGGATTTCATTGACAGAGATAAGGAATTACCATAGGAATACCGAACACTCTTTACCGGCATTAATAAGAAATTACCAGTATTTCGGTATTTTTATCATGAAATTGATTATTATAAGAAAAATTGAAAAGTCCTGTGTTTCGGACAAAGGAACTCTTCATTGATTACGTTGTTCTTAAAGAATTTTGTTCATCTGAACTCTATATGAGGTAAGAAATTCACTGAAAGTGCTCCAATATTATACCAGCGATGCTGAAAGGTGATCAAGAAGGTTTTTAGAATTTTTCCAAAACAAAGCTCAAGCACTTTGAAATCTACAGAAGCATCGGAATAGGTACGCATTCGGTCTGCTATAGTATCTATCTGGTATCGTACTTTTGTACACGTGTACTAATTGGCATTTTACATCAAATGACCTTCGGAAATACAGATTTTATTATGCCGATTTTAAAAAATAGAATACGGAAATATCAGTTTTAGAATTTTGACCGTTTAAACGTCAAGACGATCCTTGGGAAACGAGAGAATTTGGCTTGTTCTTATCAGGTAATTAGAAAAGTGATTTTCGTGTCGTTTTTAAAGAAAAGACATGAACATCTTTTCGACTTTTTCCAGAACGCGACCGGATACATATGTTGCAGGAAAATAGTTTCTTCCAAATGTTATCTGTATGGGCAAAAACATATGTCACAAAAGTTTTCGGAATTCTTTTAAACTTCAGTTACTACTTATTTTGGTGGCGTGATCAGGTTACCATTGGAAATTAAACATGTTGTTGATTAGTTGATTAATTTTGTCCGGAGTTTATGAGAATGGTATAAAAACGAGATATGTTTATAATTTAGTTGGAGGAAGACCCAAATATGAAATTGTTAACTTTATGTAACTCACTTGTCCCCATTGCAATAATTGCTATAACAATGAGATATTGTGATCAAACAAATCTGTTTCTGAACTTATCTAAAAGTGGTTTCTCTCAAAGTGGTAAAGAGTGCCATAATGCAGAACTAAAACTTTGATGAGTACGTTAACTTAAAATTCGATGAGTCACATGCGATCATTAGGACAAATTTTATATCAAACGATTTAAAATAACGCATAAAGACAGAAATATTCGAAATAAGAAGAATTTCTAGATTTGCTTTAAACTGCAGATATAAACATTAAAATAAACTTAACAAACAGCAGTATACCATTGTACCCTAAACAAAACAAGCTGTTTAGTAGTCAAAAGATTTGACCATTCAAAGTCTTTTTGAAAATATTTTCTAGAATAATGAACGACAACAACTGAGAAGTCCAAAATTGGAAAGTCGTATTGATAGGATCTTATAAAGATATGTTATGTTACATTAATATTGTAACCGTCCACAGTCGTATGTAGCAGGTTTGGACTAAATTGACTGTCATCGAACCTCATGGACATTTGTCTGTAATGTAAGTGTTGATCATTCTTCTTCTTTACTTCACGTATTTGCCTAAAACAATTATTTGATTTACTAACCTTGCATGGAAGTCACCTTTACTAGTCTTTGCAATTCATTATAGAATTTATTTAGGTAAACGTGGAAAACAATCATAGAAAAAAGCTAATAGAGCTAATAGACAACTATTTAAAAATAACCAATAACCAGTTCTTGTTTGTATCTTAGCTTAATAGGTTCAAGAATTAACAAACGAATAAGACGAAAGAAAAAGTGTAAAATCTAAAATATGCCTTTTATTAGAACAAATAATTTTTAAATTCACAGTGTTGCAATCTTCTCAGGTTGATAATGGTACATAATACCAAAGCGTCTGCGTTTTCTTCAAATAAATTTTAATTTCCGACTTATTAGTTTGTTAGTTCCTGGACCTATTAGGTCAAGATACAAACAAGAAGGAAGATTAATTAAATAAAGTGAATCTATATTCGAACAAATAACCAATTCGTTTTATGAATTATAAGCACATACTATACGAAGAAACAGTTACTAGAAGTGAAAGGTCCATTACTGATTGGCGTGCATTAACAACTAAAAGAACGCGATATTTGAAAATGTACAGGAAACCTGAATTAGGTAGACCATCATTTATTACCAGCAAGAATGAAAACAGTTGAAGGAAGAACAACAATAATAGAAAAAATACGCAAATTTTGGAATGTTCAATGAACAGAAATAAATACAACAACACTACAAGATAAAGCAAATGATATTTCAACACGATGGGGCTCTTACAATGATACCTTTCTCAATAAGGTAGATTGGACGCGTAGGGCCATATCCTTGGCCGATCTCACTTTCTTAGATTATTATTACCTCTTGAGTCACATTAAAAGCCTGATATGTATGTCAGGAGCCTACTACACCAAAACTTTCCATTTTGTACTTTGTCAATTGTTAATTGTCAATTACTTAACTATAACAGACGTTATTTTTTGGTGCAATATAGTGCAATAAATTAAAGACATTCTCTAGTGGAAGTGGCTTCAAAAACATGTTCTTTGCGTATGTACAGTACTTCGTGCAATACTCTGCGTAATACAGAAAATGAAAAATAGTTCTGAGAGTTACGCATCTGACCATCAACCCTATGATTGCGGGTTTGATTTCCGGTCGAGGTCCTCAGCTTTTTCTGGTGGAAAAAGTCTGGAAGGGATGTAAAGCAGTGTATGACTATGATGAGTTGCACATTATAAACACCTACCGGGGTTTGGTTAAGTTCTAATTTGCGGCGAAATGACCATAGTAGTTGAAGCCAAGAGGTTCAAGGTTCCGCAACCTGAAGCCTCAGCCACAAAGCGATAATAAACAAATGAAAAAATAGATAGTGAGCTAAATGATAGAATTAGCAAATTATCCAAGATGACAACAGCACCAGTATAATAAAACGATTTTTTTACCAGGCATTCACAACATGTCAGCGAAAGCTGGGTGTTAAATAAAATGCAAGATTACAGCAAGACGCAAACCATGGAAACAAGACTAGAGGAAAATAGAAGAGGTAAGCAGATTGAACAGAATTAGAAACACTGCCATAAGAAGAAGATTGGTAATTAGTCTGTTAAAGATCAAATCAGAAGAGAACAGGCTAAAATGACTTTCTTAGGAGAATGAACTCGAGTAGTAAGAGAAAAACAATTTCGAAAACAATAAATGGAAAAAGGCCAACCAGAACTTGGGATGAACAAATGAAGCAAGATATTATATACAGAATAGGAAAGTCCAGAGAATAGCAAAAGACGGGAAAAAACAGTTGATGCTAACGAAAAAACATGAAGAATGAACCATGTGGTACAGATAAAGAGTGGCGAAAACTAGGATTTGCTTTGTTGAAGATTCCGGGGCAGATTCTCACGAGAAGCGGCCGTCTTATAATTACGATCAATAACTTTGTAAGATACAAGTCAGTAAATATGGAAGTGTTTCAGGTTTTAAGAGGAAGGATGCATTTGCGGATGAAATTGCCGACGATTATTCCATAACAAACATGTTAAGTCGTTTGCAAATGATAACAAGAATCACGTTTTTTTGCTAACTAGTACGTATACGTATCAGATTTTGTAATTTGTTTGAGAACACTTTTCTACTACTCCACTCTACATTGCTAGATTTTTGTTTCGTTTAGAATACCTATGTAAGTAATTAATTATTAGACAGTAAAAGAGGCAATATTATAAAGTAGTAAACGTATTAATACTAATTAAATTCTTTCCATGAGCTGACTCCCCCATATCACTTAATGCTATTGCCAATTGCAATTTCATTAAGCTAATGTTGTTTGAATATTTTTGCAATTTTACGTTTTTTGTGCTTATTTAGCTGTACGTTATAAAAACTATTCCCTCTAGGTATTAATCCTTCGGTTCTTCAAACCAGCAAGTTTGAAAAGCTTAATTTTCTTTTTATGAGTCTCTTATATTTTATGACAATCAATCTACAAAAATATAAATATTTACTATATAACTTAAATTCCATGTAATTAAGCAGAAATACCTATGTGGAATGAATAAATAAATAAATAATAGCACGTTTATCTTATTGGTTTCAAGATAATTTTCGTGCTTGTGACGTCGTTATCTTAATATAAATATATTTCTTTATATTTCCAGAAAAACTAAATCCATACGATTTTATTTTTAAAGTAGGAGTAAATCTTATTGTAATTATACCAGAATTATGTAGGTAATTCAGATTTGTATTTGATTGAAAAAACTAGCGATTAATTGCTATTTTAGGCATAGCAGAATGTAGAATGCTTTAAAACTACCCACATAGTATTTTATTAACATGCACTCAATGAACCAAAGAAAAACCTCTGAAATATATTATCTAATGTTTCATTTCCGAGTACAATAATGATCTTGAACCCACATACAGTTCGTTACCGTACCACACCTTTTCAGCATTCCACTTTCTCTGTGTGCATTTAATTTAATACTAGTCTCCAATCTAATGTTGCGATAAAAATATTATTAACTGTACTTATTAAACAGTTACGCTTATGGAGGTAGGTAGTAAATGATTTGAACTACCGATAATTTTCAACGTCCAAGTGGTTTAGAGAAAACCGAAAATTAAGGAGCCACAATATAAATTAGGTATGCATTGTAAATAAATATGCAAGTACTACCAGTATCAATTTACAACGCTCATTGGAACGCATTAATTGTATGGTAACTGAAATTGCCAAATACAATTTTGGTTTAAATTCCATTTTCGAGTTAACTATTACTGTTATTTGTTTACAAATACAAATCAACGTTCAAAGCAAAATAATCCCTGTCCAAAAACACTATGTATTGTTATGAATTCTGTTGCAGAAACCGATAACGATATAGTAATCAATTTTAAGCTTAGTTAAGAGTCACAAACAAAAAAAAAGGACTCAAACTGCTACTGCCAGTCAATCCTGAAGAGGATTATTGACTCTTAGAAATTTTGGACAAAATCGACAAAGGTTGGAAAATTTCTAAAATATTCCAAAAAGTGTTTTGTCTTCCTTTATGCGTGAAGAAGATTGCATATGTAGGATACCGTAAAAGCTTCAATCTACTAGTGCAAACAAGTGAAATCACAAAGATGAACTTAATACGCCTAAGAATGGGTAGATTCTGAATTTTAAAATGCAGATGGTAATTGTTTTTGTAATTATTTATGAACACAATACAGAGTCATTCAATGTATAGTAGCTTGCTACGATACCTACAGGATTTTGTTACAGATGTGTACACGACCTAATGCATACATTTCTCATACAACACTTTAAAACTTTTTCCTATTCGTTTTATTGATATTGGTTTAAAGAAATACTTTCACTGTAATAAAACTGTAAATTAAATTATATTATGTGATTGAGTGCTATTCAATTGTCGGAACGTTTATTAGTTATTGGCAGTATAACTTTTAAGTATTTACGAGTGAGTAACTTTTAAACTGAATTATTGATATTAAATCGTTATTACTTATTAGATTACATTTACTGTCGACAATCCAATTTTAAATTAACATCTGCTTTAGCTTGAAAGCTGAAACTCTTACTTAAACCTTTGTTTTAAATCTTTGATACATAAACATGTTTGGATGTAAGTTTATCCAACAACAACAAAATATACTTATTTATAAAAATGAAAACTGAATACATACAATAAACTATCTTTAACACTATCCCTTTCAGTTTTAATACTTTTAAATAATTCCAATTTCAAATAAAAATTAGAACTTTTGAGATTCGTACGAGGGTGGTCTGGAAAGTTTCCGACCTCAACGTGAAGATGACAGCACTCGTAAATAAAAGCTACTGAATTTCGTTGTTCATCTGTTGACAGTTACTCACCAAAGTTTCAGCCATTTTGGACGCGCAGTTTTTATGTAACAGTCGTTTGAGTGAGTTGATGTGAGTTTTTTTGTGAAAATGGACAAAATCGAGTATCGAGCTGTCATTAAATATTTGTTTTTGAAAGGCAATACGCCTTCGCAAATAAAAGATGAGTTGGATTCTGTGTATGGGGACTCCGCATCATCATTTACCACAGTGAAATTTTGGGCTGCTGAATTTAAACGTGGCCGTAAGAGCTTGGGAGACGATGAACGTTCGGGACGTCCAAAAACTGCAACTACCGACGAAAACATCGCCAAAGTTCACCAAATGGTGCTAGACGACCGCCGAATTAAAGTGAGAGAGATAGCAGAGGTTATGAACATGTCAAAAGAACGTGTTTGTCACATATTCAATCAACATTTAAGCATGAGAAAGCTGTCCGCGCGTTGGGTGCCGCGTTTGCTCACGTTAGACCAAAAACGTGTTCGAATGAATATTTCCAACGCTCTTTTGGCGCAGTTTAGGCGAAATAAATCCGAGTTTTGGCGCCGATTAATTACTGTAAATGAAACTTGGATACACCATTATACGCCCGAAACAAAAATACAGTCCAAACAGTGGACTGCAAAGGGGGAACCGGCTCCAAAAAAAAGCAAAAACTGTTTTTTCGGTTGGGAAAGTGATGGCGACTGTTTTTTGGGATAGTCATGGAGTTATTTTAATCGATTATCTTCAAAAAGGAAAAGCCATTGCAAGAGCATACTATGCATAATTACTTGACAAGCTGAAGGCAGAACTTGCGAAAAAACGGCCACATTTGCAGAAAAAGAAAATCCTGTTTCACCAAGACAACGCACCGTCTCACACCTCAGCGGTTGCCATGGCGAAAATCCACGAATTACGGTTTGAACTGCTTGACCATCCGCCTTACTCACCAGATCTAGCCCCAAGCAACTTCTTTTTGTTCCCTCATCTAAAAATTGCGCTCGGAGGACAAAGATTTTTGTCAAATGAAGAGACAATCACCTTCGTGAACAATTATTTTGCAGAGAAAAATGCCGAGTACTATTTGGACGGGTTACAGAGATGGGAGCATCGCTGGGAGAAGTGTGTAGAGTTACAAGGAGATTATGTTGAAAAATAAAAAAAAATTTTCAGAAAAAATGTCTTGTATCTTTGTTAGGTCGGAAACTTTTCAGACCACCCTCGTATAAATATTTAAAAAAATTAATTATAATTTGTTATTTCTATATTCTAATTGGGTCCGTATTGCTCTTAATATTTTTCCCTCAACTATTCTTAGGTTTTCTTCATATTTTTTTGTAATCGTCATCATTTTGGTTGCGTACATTATTGTTAATCTTATTACGTTTCATATATTTTTAGTTTGGTATTCTTTAAGAGTTTTATTTTTTAGTAAATGTTCTATTTCCATTTCTCTATTTCCATCGTTTGTTATTATAATCCCAAATATTTTTATCTACTTCTTCAAATGTATGACTTCTTACTCTGATGTTCCTCAGTTTTTCTCGACTCTCATTATTTTTGTCTTTCTTTCCATTTATTCGTAGTCCCATTTTATTTCCTTCTTCAATTATCTGTTTTAGTATATTGTTCATTATTTCGTTTCTTTTTGAGACAGTTACTAAGTCATCAGTATAGCTATTATCTGCTCTCCTTTTGTTCTTAATATTGTATACCTTTATGGATCCTTCTTGTAATGTATTAGAGTACTATATCGCATTGTTGTGAACTCATCGGTTTCTCCTTTGTTTGTTTTTACGTTGACTTTTGTTTCGTTCGTTGTCATTGCTATGAATTTTACTTCTATTTATGGAATCAAATGCCTGTTGAAAGTCTATGAAAAAAAATTCTAGGTTAATCTTGTGCTGGTGTGCTTTTTCTATGATTTGTTTGACCGCATGTATTGAGTCTATTGTCGACTTCCCTTTTGTGAATTCAAATTGATATCACCCTATTTTATTCTTCTGTGTATTAATGTGGTTAAGACTACACGCTGTGGCCAATAGGGTGATTCCCCTGTAGTGCGCACACACTCTTGTTGACTTTTCTTCTTGTGTATTGTTATTATTTGACCTACTTTCCATTGGTTAGGCATTCTTCTTCCCTGCATATCTTTAATACTAATGTATATATACATTTGTCTTTTCAAATTTTCACCTCTATATTTCATCAGTTCCATGTTTATCCCATCTTTCCCCAGTACTTTAGCGTTTCGGCTATTGTTTATAATTTAATTCACTTTTTTCAGGGTCGATTCCTCTATTTCCATTTCCGTTTTTTTTTCTTCTGCTATTGTCGCTTCATTCCTTTATTCTTCATTTAGTAATTATTTAAAATGCGCCAATTACACCTTCTTTATTTGTTGTTCACTTTCTACCATCTTTCCTTTCATATTTTTTATTCCTTTTATTTTTGGTTTGTATGATCTTTTTTGTTCTTTAATGTTTTGAAAAGAAAAATTACAGTATATCTATTTTTATTATTGTCCTTGATTTGTTTTACTTTCTTTTTTAGCAATTCACTTTTATTCTTTTTTACTGTTTCTTTTTTACCATGTTTCTTTTTTTATTTTCTCATACTCCTTTCTCGGTTCTTTTTTGCTTGTTCTCTTTCTCTTCTAAATTTTTCGTTGTACCATTCTTTCTTGTTTTCTTTCCTTCCTTCCCTATTAGTGTTTCAGCTGCTTGATTTATTTTTGATGCCATCTTGCTTCTGTCTTCTTCATTATTTTGTTCCATATTTGTCCTATCTGTGTATTTCTTTTTTACCGTTTCGTCACTTGGCTTTCGTATATACCATTGTTAGTTTTGTTTTCATACTTCTTTTGGTGATTAGTATCATTTAGAAATCTCGCTGCAAGTACTAACATGTTATTGGCGTTGGTCTTCTTTTTGTGACTAACACATACGGTCTATTTGCATTTGATTCTTTTGGTCTGGAATGATCCATGTACTTTGTGTCTTTTTGGATGCTTAGATTTTGTAGTACTTATTACCAAGTTGTTTGTTGCTAATACTCTTAGTTATTGTCTATTATCATTTATTTTATTGTAAATCGTATGCTTTCTAGTAACTGGTTCTAAATGTTTCTCTTTACCTACTTGTGCGTTTAATTTGCCCAATACTATTAACACATCTTCTTTTGAAATTCTTGCAATCTCTTCTGTTTTCTCGTGGAACTCTTCTGTTTCAGCATTTTTGTTGGGACATATACATTTAACAATTATAGGCTATAGAGTTCGGTTTTTATTTTTCCAATATCATAAATATCATTTCTTTTTGCCTACTTTTGTCTTCACCTGAGTATAGAATTGTGAAATACTTCGTTTCTATCTTGCCTTTTCTCTGCCATCTTATTTCTTGTAGAACTGCTATGCTATAATATCTTTTTAGTTCTAAACTTATTTCTATCGTTCATTTCATGTGCTTATTTTAATTATTTTAAGTATCTTATTTTTACATTTTTGTTTGTTTTTCCTTTTTTTACTTTTCTTCTCTCTTTAATTTTCCTATATCCCGCTTTTGCAGTTAGTTTTCATTTCCTCCATTGCACCTTTTTTTAGATTTTTGCATTGTTGTTTTGGTTATCTTTTATTGCTCATTTATCTCGCTACCGTCTGACGATTTCTCGAATTCTATTGAAGCCTTGAAACTAAGGTTCAGTTCGGATCAATTGTGCAAGGCTGTAACCAGGAACGGACTAAGCCATCCCTTCTTACTAATGAGACCGAAGTTACGATTAAACCATAAGTAAACAAATCGGTCAAAATTTAGTATTGTAACTTTAAAAAAAGTGATCACTCTGGAGTGCCAAACACAAACTAAATTGTAATTTGGAGTTTTACATAGCTCTTCAGTGTTCTTTGAGAAGTATACCTCAATAACTCAGTGGAATGTAATTTTTTGTCATTAACTAATTAATTACTGGTGTATTGGTGATGTTTCGAGTAAGTCGAACTTCAGCGACTTTGTTCTTAAACTAACTGACATGAGTCGGTGAATACAAGAACGATGCAAGTGCGTTTTTCACTAGTATGAGTAGACAAGACCAAAAGTAATGTAAAACCTGATATTATTTTCCGTTTTAATATAAGCTTACCTCAACGCACAGTATATTTGAACTCTACCGTTTACCCATTCATATTTATTTGCTTTTCTTAAGCCAGTTAACGGTCTACTAGAAACATGTTTTTGGTATCTCCAAACTGAATCCTAAAACAAACTTCTAGGTTCAAAAGTAATCCCCCTTACTTACACGGATGTCAAGAAAATAGGGAAGATGATCTAAACCCTAAAGGAAGGGAAAGTAAAGTTTCATAATAACATTTGAGGGCAACCCGATTTAGGAGCTCTTCAGCCAATAATGAGAATTTTAGAAAGTGTAAAAGTAAGGATGGGATAAAAGGTAACCAATTCCGTAGAAATTACTGTTCTGCAATTCATTTGTCTCATCAAGAAAAACTAGAGAAAACCTTAGTGAGAGTAGTCGGCCGGGAATTCAACTTAGCCAACTTCAGCGAGTATACGTGCATTTAAAAAATACTTATTTGATCGCTTTGACTCTTAGAGTCTAGGATTTTATGTAATTAGCCTTTTACTTGCATAAAAAAGTAACTGTGGCTGTTTCTGGCCTGCGCCTGATACAGTAATCTTTGGCGATATAGACAATTAATACCCTTTTATTTCGTGTGAACTTAAGCCTTGTCCATACTTGGAAACATGTTGGAAATTGTTTCTTATGAACAGTCTGCACAGTGGAAAACATGTTTTAGAAACAATATGGTAGGTTTTGCGTCCAGATCTGCCAGTTCAGCTAAAAATATTTATTGAAGAGTATGCAACGTTAACTAGCTTGTGCTTTTTATATCGATTTGGACTCTGTGTTGTGTCAGCCTAGAAAATGCGGTTGGTGGATTCGATTACTTCTGCAGAAGATTTAAACTTATTAGCAAATAAAAAAATTGAGATGACGCTGGCCTACAAAACTTCATCCGGATAAGCCTCAATGTCACAAATGGTAGGACTGGATATAACAAGAAAAAATGCACGGTATAGGATTGCACAACTTGCAAACTTTGTTTCTTATTATCCATTTGAAATGGAAAATCAGAAATATTGTTTCTCTTTCAAAAAACTTTTCAAACAGTTTGTAGACTGTTTGCAATCAGCTTACAAACTTCTGAAGATTTCCAAACAATTTTGTAACATCCATGAAAACTGAAACTATATAGAAAACAAAAGAAGCATGTTCTCAATGTATTTGTAAGTAATGTTTCCAGAAGCATGTTCCCAAGTATGGACCTGGCTTTAGAACCACCGTGATTTTATCGTTTAGAAATAAACTCAAGGAATGTTCCATTCTTCAGAATGTTATGGTCAAAACTCGTTTGACAGTAAACAAAATATTCCCTGTAACGGTTATCCACGTTCTATGCCAAAGACACGGTAAAACCCAGGACCGTAACTAAAAATATTTTTG
>VTPC01002897.1:0-12299 GCA_011009095.1 Ignelater luminosus | reverse complement strand
TCTGTATTTAATTCAATTTAATAAATTCAACCAATTTTTATTTATGCAGCATAATGCCTATTGAAGTGTTTGGTTCTTCGGAAGTTTACAGAAAAAAATCACTAACAGTAAAACTTTAATATTTTTCCGTTTGCAGATTAAAAAGTAAAAGTTCCTACTGGTTATTTATGGCATTGAAACCAGATAAACTATTATATCCCTCACATAAATAGCAAGAACTACTTGCCAATGACAAGGACAGTCAGTCAACCCCTATCGATTTTTGCTTAAGTAAAAGTAGAGAGCAGGACCGGCTTGGCTTAGCGATTAAATTTTAATCGCATTTTTCTCGGAAACTATGCAATTTTTACCTACCGTTTTTTATCGCAAATGTATGTACTATCACACTGCTATCCACCTTTAAGAGGATACCCTTTATTTCGGAATCACCCTGTATAATATCATCATTACTATTACATTACTAAAACTTCAGCGCTAGATTGTAATAGTTTGTTTAAGCAATATTGATTTCGGAGAGATTTAGACCCTCGTCCTCTCTCCTAAGGCCTCAACTGGACCCGATTTCTGAAGCAAGCCAGAATGAGACTTTTAATTGAGAAGAATCTGGTTTCTACTGTTGTCTAGCCTTGAAATGTATTTAGCTGTACGCTAGGTTTAGGCTTAACTCCATAGTTGCTGACGTATTTGGCTGTTTGGTATTGGGAATAATGTCTCGACTGCAGAGGTAGTACAGTTGAAATTTGCATCGATAATCCTAGTGTTCTGTGTAAAATAGATAAAATCACACGAAATGTTATTGACAGTACTCAAGTTGTTTTAGATAAAGATGATTTATTATATGTTCTTGCTCAAGATAATGACCTTTTAGGTTTTCGTTAAGTAATTCTAATTATTGTGGAATTGAGCAAAAAAAACTCGGTGGATTATTATTGCCGTTAATAGCAACGTAAATATCAGATCTTACTCTCATTATCTTGCACTGAACCAACTTTAGGGAATGCTTATTATCAAATACAAATTTCTCTTTTCCAAATGAAGCGAAAATACAGATGGAAAATAATAAACTATAATTTAGAAAATAACAGTTAAAAATTGCTCTTCTTATGTAACTTGAGACTTCTAAGATTGACTCCTATCTATTTATAGAGAATTTAAAATTATTTAGAGCTTATTATAAGTAATTGTCTTTGAAAATAACAGAAATATTGGTTTATCTCATCTATCGTGGGATACGCTGTTATCATGACATTACAAATAGATACAATTGTGTAGTTTTGTTTTATTCCGTTATTTTTAAGAATGTATTATTATTATGACACAATAAAATAAAACAGGAAAGAAATATAGTTATTTCCCAAATGAGAACATAAATGTTTTTTTAAGTATTTCTATCTTCTCTTATAGCAGCACAAAAGTTGAGCAGATAATTTGTTCGTTCCACCCTGTTACTATTCTAAAGAAACATGTTACGGATGTTCAGTTACGCATGGATGCTCGTTCAAAAGCCCGTGAAAATCTTATTCATTTAAAATCCGAAAACTAAATTTTTCACAATTATTACAACATTCTTCCTTATACTGACAGAAAAACTAAGTAAAAGCAGAACCATTAATTTCCCTTGGGAAATATTCGAAAAAGGGGTCAACTAGAGAGCTATCGCAAGCGTGAATAAGTAGGTTTATTTGTTTCAGAAATGCGATATCTTTTAAAAGGTCAAAAAAAGTTAAGTATTATTTTACTGTGGTTAACTATTCAGTCAAGTGTTCAGTAAATAATAAACTTTATCCGTATATTCACAATTAAAACAGGAAATTGTAAAGCCAAATAATTTTTAATTTAATACGTTCATCCAAAAATAAAGGAGTATATCTTATGATGGGATACATCGCGTGACCCCAATGTGAGAATTATGGATCAATAGGGTGGAACGGGGTTGAGTCACAGTTACGAATCGTTGTGAAACACTTGGTAACCGGACAGGAATAAAAGGGCTTAACAGAGTATAAATAAAACGCATTTTATTCTAATGTGTTTCGCTGGAAATTCCGTTTGCAAATAGGTAACTAGGTCAATGTAATTGCATATTATTAATTTTAAGGCAAAAAGATATGGAAAAAGATCAAAACTTTCATAATACCATCTAAAAACTTGAAAATGTATAATAACTATGGAGACTTAAAACTTTTGCATATCAATCGTTAACTCAGTAAATATGATAAATGGACTCTTAAAAAGAATATAATAAGATACACTGTGGAAGCTAAAGAACTTCATACTACATATTCTAAAAGATTTTCTAACTTTCATTCGATGAACATCGTCCAAGGACGTCCACTAGATGTCCAATTTATTACAGACGTCCGCGCCAATTTTGGACGACAAATGGACTTTCGGTGCTATATGGATTATAAACCGAAAGTCACCTGAGTGGGTGGCATCCTTTATCTAGTTTTGGAAATTTGCGAAATGATTGTGAATTTTTTGATTTACATTCCATAGTCACTTAAAGATCAGATACGCAAATGCAACATCTGTAACATCCGTAAGACAGCCAGTAATTTCCGCACTCATATTTGCTTTACAACATTTATACAAAACACATAATGTTCAGTTTCCTCTAAAGACTTTCTCTTGATTTCTTAACGTAAAGCTATCAAGAAAGAAAAACTTTTAATGCTTTTTATGTGCAATAGTTAATAGATTAATATTATTTGTCCTAACTTATAAAACAACACTCTCTTCTTCGTGTCTGATAATTAGTTTCTTGTCCCAATTAATGTTTCATCAAGACAAGATTTAATGCCTTGTTACTACATTTCTTGTTTTATCTTGGTTTTCTAAAGCCTCTTTTTGAAATCAAAACAAGAACAAGACAAAACCAAGAAATTCGTGAAACACTAACTATTACTTCCAGCATCGAACAGATATGTAGTATTATAAGGACATATGGCCAGTACGTATTTTAGAAAGTAGTGTTTCTATTGCTCTATTTTTTTCACAACACCCCGTTCACATCACTTACTGTGTAGTTGATGCTGCCGAATTGAAGAAATTTTCCCTTTTCTGAGAATATAACGAGGATTACATATGATCGCTCTTTCTGTTCATTGCGGCAAGTATAGTCTCAATACACTTTTGTAATCATAGAATTCCAGAACTGGTACTGGATTATAAAGAGCAATCGAGAAATAATTGAACCGGCGGCGGCGTAGATTGTGGCTTGAAAACGTATGGCGTGAATCAAATCACATTTATCAACCGTCATTCTCTACGTTTTGTCAATATTGCGCAACAAAACATAGGTTCATATGTCGGGTAACACTAATACATATAGAGAGCTATAAGAACGGGGAATCAGCACGTATTTTAGAAAGCAGCACTTACATCACAAAACAACCCCCTTTCGACTTACATTGATATCAATAAATAAAGATAAAAATTAATATTGTCTCCCCAACAAAGTTTTAAAATTCGTGCAAGCATTGACTATCATACCTCCAGACGATCGTTTCGTCCTTGTTTGGACTCATCAGTGGAGGATAATGAAAGTCAATGCTTGCCAATAAACCAATAAACCCCACTATAAGTTAGAACAACCTTTTATTGTATATAAAAGGCGTATAGTTTTCCTATTTGGAAATTTTTAATTCAGAACGACTTGTCGAGTCAGTAGTTCTAATTGTTGGCGCTATTATTAGATGGCGCCTCTATATTTTCATGCTGATAATGTTGTAGCTGATTTGTATATAACCAGCATGAAGCGGGCAAGCATTGACTTTCATTATCTTTCACTGATGAGTCCAAACAAGGACGAAACGATCGTCTGGAGGTATGATAGTCAATGCTTGCACGAATTTTCAAACTTTGTTGGGGAGACAATATTAATTTTTGTCTTTATTTATTGTTACCAATAAACCCCACTATAAGGTAGAACAACCTTTTATTGTATAGTTTTCTTATTTGGAAATTTTTAATTACATTGATATGTTTCTTTTACAGCATCTCGTTGTTCGTATCGCTTGTTTTGTAGTCAGTGCAACCACCTTGGCAAATCTCCACTTTTTCGGAAATATCGGGAGGATTGTACGTGATCAGTGATCACTTTATCTGTATGCATTAGAACCTGACCTACACTTTTATTTCTATAGCAATCTTTTGATCGCCGAGATGAGACTAAGATTCGAAGATTTTATTAGAAGATAAAGCACTATAAAGTTGTGAAGGCATTAATACATAATTTATTCAAAATGGCCTCCTCTTGCCTTTACATAGGCTTGTAATCGTCGAACATGCACGAATTTCGTGTCAAAGGATTGAGGTCTGGGTTTAATCTTCAGGTTTGATTTAATCAATATTTTGGTGATAAAGCCTTTCTGTGAAGACTTTGCCATATAAACCAATACTGAACATTTTTGGAAAATTCAGTGTTCATATTAAATACGGCAACACCGAGTGGCTTTACAACTCCTTCTAGAATGTCCTCTTCATACACCTTAGTTCTAGTCTTAACACTTTTTCAACAATAAATGAAAACTTGAGTGGTACCCCAATATGAAACTCTCAGCCAAACCATGATAGACAGTACTGCTATAAGGGTATACATGTTGGCTTAGGTGTTCTTCAATTGTAAAAATTTTCTCCTCTGTAGTGCTTGTTATCCGCGTACCAGCAAAGAAGCAACTTGACTCTTTCTTTCCTATATTTTTCTAAACGTAGAATAAGCAGCCGACCTTTTCTTCTTTTTGGGGTTTTGATTAATTACTCGTATCAAAGTTTCTCTTGACAATTGGTTTCTATCTTTAGCTAGGGTTATAATGAATTCGAGCCTTTACAGATTTTGCGATTGCTGGTGTTCGCATAGAGAGAGTTCGGTTAGCTTGCGGTTTGTTAGCAACAGAGAAGACTTCAAAGTATCTGACACTTTTACATTCAACAATGATAGGACTGCAAACAATACACTTCCATTTGTTTTCTCCGATTACGTAAATCGTAGGACACAACTTATGTCTAGACTAGGTATAATACGGTAAGGTGTCTCTATACCAGTTGTATATCGATAGACTGTTCTGGCAACAAGATTATAAAACTCGGCTAAAACTAGGATGTCTGACCTAAGAATTCTCGAGACAAAATTTTCGAAAAATTCTTAAAATTGTGTTTTCTCTAATCCCAGGAATAATAGCTCAAGACTCGAGTCTTCTTCTGAGTTTTAACTTAGAGAATATGAAAATGTTATTTACCGTCAAAGGTGGAGAGAATTGCAAAACAAGTATCATAAACTTCTGACATTTGCCGGTGCCGACACAAGGGGCTTGTGTTTCAGCGGATCCCATAAGCGCAGTTCGGACTTAGCGGTGACACCTTTACCTGATTCATAAAAGTAGCCAATCATATTATTGTAAATAGATGTGATAAGCAAACAAAGGATAATGGTGTTTTTTGAATTGCGATTTGTATAAATAAAATCACTCCCTATAGTGCGTTGTTAGCAAACCGTGAAAATTAGTTGAATCGTAATTAAAGAGAAATCCATAGCCTGAATGAAGATGACGGAACTAACCAGTTTTTAAAAATGTATTGAATCTCGGGAATTTCTAAAAATCTAGGAAAATTAGTCTCGAGTCCCGGGAACTAAGAAATGGCCAAGATTCAAAACCCTAGTTGGAGTGAACACACTGCAGCCAGCGATGGCATTTTTGGTCGATTCTGGTTGGAATTTGCACATTCTGTACATTACCTGCCGTTTTCACTAGGAATTTATTGTAATATCTCGTGCAGATAACTTGATCTCATCTGGCTTCTACAGAGTCATCAATTTCAGCATATCTACAGTTTTCCACCTGTTAACCAAACAAATGAAGCATAAATCAATCATTGTATGAAACAAGCTTTTATAATATTTGCCATGAAGTGCTTTAGCATTCCACGATCTACATAACTATATCAATATCTACTAGGTTTAGTTCTATGTCTCTATTTCTTAACTGTAGAGGAATAGGTATATCCATTGTTGCTATCAATTACAGCTGTAACTGTAAATTCTGCCTGTGTAACGAATGTTCAAAAAGTCCCGTAATCGAGTCATCCTTGAAACGGAAAACATATGTCTGTTATAAGTAAACGTATACTTTGACAGTTGATTAACGTCAACGGCATTTTACGGTTCATAACATAATAATAACAGACATACATATGTTTTCCGTTTAAAGGATGACTCGATTACGGGACTTTTTGGACACTCGTTATAATTTGTCTATAAAATAATTTTAAAAAAACTAACCGACGATTGAATAGTTTTATATGAATTAGACAGAAATTAATGTGAACATTCTCGTAAAGTTGAAGTGACTTTCAATTTCTTGTACTGCATCAGATTTCTTCACAAATCAAATAAAGTTGTATATTATTCGGAATAAATCCCAAACACAGTTTCCACAATTAAACAGGACTTAATTACATTGTGAACCCATACAATAAGGGAAAAACATTACATTTTAAATAAGAAAAATGTTATAAGAGAGACAAACCTAGTTCCTAAGCAAAGAAAAAAAAGAAATAGAAAAAATGTTTTCTGATCAAAGAATTTTGAAAGACAATATAAGAGACAGCAAGGATAAATGTTCTCGAGCTAGTCTTTTATTAAACGAGGTATGTTAGATATCCGCATTGATGTCTATTATAAAGCTGATTAAAAACGAATTGTTGGGAAATTAGAAGCGGAATTTTTTCTGTTAAAACGTATTGGTAGCTGACTATTATGATTCAATTAAATATAGTTCTTCAGAAATCACAATAGAAAATTAAAATTCTACCTAACTATATTCTCTCTATATAAGATAAACACTATACGATTGCTTTTGTTCTGCAGCAAATTTCCCAATTTCCTATTGTCATTGGTAGATATCCTTCCAACGCTAGTTTGTCATCATGTTCTTATTCCATCGTCTCTGATATTTTGTCTCCATTACTTCGATTTCCCGATAGAATTGTTCTCCCTGTTATTCACTCACCTGCCCCGGATTCCCGAGAAAGTAATTTAGATGAGCTTGAGGAAAGTATAGTTTTATAGAGAAACTGGGGTAAGTTGTCACATTTTTAGCTTTCTAGTTTTTTCTCTTTTGCCTTTTATCTTTCTGAGATTGTAAGCGCATATTTAAAAAAAACTATTATAAATGTATTGTTACTAAAAATAGTGTTATCGATCTTTAAAAAGAATGAGACAAATGTAACAACTAACCTGTCCAACATCAGGGTTACTTGTTGTAGCTCTTGAGGTTGGTTAAATACAAAATAAAAATTGTTTCATTATAGTTGTCTGTATTTCAAGTTCAAGAGCTACACTTCTACTAGTATGGTTTGTGCAAATACAAGCGTAAAAAGCAAAACTTTTTGTGCCACGGTTGCTAACACAATTAATTTGTGTTTGATCAGTCATTAAAAAAACGTTGGTTTTTTTTACAAATATGTATTTTTGGCTGCTAGATAAATGTAGTAACAATCTAATAATTTGAGACCAAAGTCCAAAAAATTTGTTTGGAGATGATTGACACTGTATAACAACCTGCCCCATTTGTTTTGTGACTATTATAGTCAACTGTCACAGTGCAACTAATTGAGCTAAATGCCAATTGATTGCAACGCGTAGTATGATTGTAAATAGTCATTTTTATACTTTTGATCTTATTTGGATATCTTGAAGTTTCTCGATATTAGATCTTTCAGTTCTTCCATCTAAGGCTTTATTTCTTTACTGTGGATTTATTTCTTTAATTGAAAGCTACAACTTAAGGAAATTTGTTTCTAAAATTAAAAACCTTAAGAATTTTAAATTAACAATATATTCTTATTCCAACTTGTGTCTTTAAATGAAAGATTTTTTTTTCAAGAACATTTTGGTACTGGATTTAAGGATTTCTTTCTATCTGTGGACCTGCCCCACAAAGCAATTTTAAGCAAATGGAGGTCTTGTAGATTAGTAAATCAAGCTATCGAAAGGACAAATATCGCCAAGACATTCGTGATTGTATTATATCATATAGGGCTATAGAAACATTGTCATATCGATAAGTTAAACAATAGACATGAGGCCAACAGTAAAACAGTCATCAACACATCAAAACAAAACGAAGAATTGGAGATTAAAAGACAACAATATATTCAATCTCTTGACAAGTTAGCATAAACTGAAAAATACAACGCTTTCTAGACTATAAATAAAAATTTGACTGCCATCATCGAGTATTAGCAAGGATATGGACCAACCTGTGTGACAACTTGCCCAGGTCTCCCTGCTCATATTACAAATCAAGGTTCTAGATTTCTGCAGCATATTATTTACTATTTCTACATAATTTGGATATTCTAAGCTTCTTGTTCAGTTTGGGAGCGGGGTCGTTTGGACACGAAAACGTTTAGGCACGAAATCGTTTGAGCGCGAGTTTGTTTGGGCATGAGATTATTAAATTGGAGTGCGATTGTTTGAACAAAAAACAAAAAGAATATTGTAATTCCCTTTTTGAATATATCTAAGCTAGTTTATAAAGTTTCAATTATTGTTTCCCATAGTTTCCGTAACGAGTGAATTGGTCTATGTATACCTTATCTCATTTCTATAATTTCAATCCATTGCAAATGTTTAGGGTTTTAGTTGCATGCACTGTTATACCTCAAACTTATTTAGGTTAGTGTCACTATTTCTAGTTACACATTTCTCACTAGAAAATCTTCTGTCAAACGAATGTCATATGTCGAAATAGGGATAAAATGCAGTAAATTCGTTTTTATGTGCAAATCAGATTGATTACAATTAATATTGAAGTAATAAACACAAAAAATAAATTTTTATTTCAAATAATAAACAAACAACAAAAGGTAACTTAACGAAATGCAAACATTTACCTTTTCTGAATGACAATCTAACCTCTGGTTTTAAATAAAAACAAATAACAATATTGTCAACATTTCTCAATGAAAAATTCTAGTGTTTCAAAGGTTTTGTTACCAACACAATAAAAATTTAACAGGAATTATAGAAATGAGATAAACTATAACTATCCTATAGTAAATAAAATATTATAGATGTAAGAATTTAAATCTTTATTTTATTGAATAATGAAAGTTTATATACCTCAAACAAATATAACAAATCTTGAATTTCATCGGGCAATTCTGAAGGTTGCTAGGTTAAATTCGGGTTAATCATTATATGCTGATGTCATTCTGTTTTCTTGTATCTTACTAACCCCAATATAAAAGATAATAAAAATAAATATTGCGTGTCCAAAAGTCCTCGCACTTACGTAACCTCAAACCCAAAACGCCATAGACCTCAGGTTTACAAATTCTAGACCCACCAGAATTTTCCTAATTTTTTCTTCTGTACGAACTTCTAGGCTTGCTTTTGACTGCTTCTGGTGTATTTTCATTAATATCAGGCTTCCAGTTGCCTGCGTCGATTTCTTCTATCGTATTTCTCTATTTCCTTTTGCTTGATGAGTTAATTCTTTTGATTTCTGTATTCCTAAATTTCTCTTCGTCTTTTTCTGTACTTCTTTAAGCTTCGATTTTGTTCAATATTCTTTGTCGTTATTAATCGTTTTTAGGAATCTTTCCGAGAATTCTGTATGCAGTTTGTTATTCCAGTTTGCTCTTGGTGTACCAACTTCATTATTATTAAACTCATGGAACGCGAAAAACCTTCAATATTAAATTCTTCTGTTCACTTCGTTGTTCACACGTCGCGTAGTTATGTTTCTTCTTCCGTAGTATGAGCGATCTTACTCGTTTCTGTAGGTTAGCTTTCATTCGAGACAGCAGAATGCAGTACTTGAGTTGTTGTTGACGTTTGTATTTTCTTCCTACACAAGCTAGCTAGCAAGCAGATTTTCAGGAATAGAGTAACCAAATTATATAAGGCAAAATTCGTCCTCACCGGTTGTCACCATCAGAGGCTTTATTTTTCTAAGACACCGCCACTCATATGAAAGTATTGGCTAAGGTTCCACGGGAACTTCAAGCCCGTGTAATTACTGGCGTGGCGTAAACGCTTCAAAAAATACATTCACGCAATGAATTAAGCGGAATGCAAATAATAATAATATAATGGTTACTTACCTTTGAAAGGGGACTCGTAAAGTTGAGGAATTGGGACCAAGATACAGGATCGAACACACAGTGTAAAACAAAAAATTATCAAAATTAATTCAATAACCCAGAGTGCGCGTTGCTTTGATTTGCACAACAGTTGTGTATTCTTGGGAAACAAAAAGATAATTTTTTTTAGGGATGTGGATTTTAAAAATGAGAATGGACCTTAGGAGGCGGGGCTGAAAAGCTATTATATTTACAGTCCATTTCATGATAAAAAAGGGTTTTTTTTCTTAACAAATAGTAACGAACAATCAAGTAAACTTAATTAATTAAAATAAACAAAATTATAGGTATATGGATATTAAATATTTATTTACAACTAAACTTAACAACTAGTTATGCGAATTTTCTCTTATTATCATATCTTTCTTGTAATACTTACAATTTTTTGTTTTTAGCTGTAGGTGTTTTCCTTTGTTTTTGCGTTTATCGGTTTCTTCCTACTTTTTATAAACAAAACTATGATTTCCTTTTCGTGTCGTAGAATATTTTTCTTTTTGCATTTTGAATAGTTTTTTTTTGTAGTAACTAATAAAACGATTTGAAATGATAGTTAATTAGTAGAACATTAAAAATAAATAAGCGGAACAAATTAATGCTACCTATTATCATATTTATTTCCTCTATGCTATTATGTAATACAAAACAAACCAAATGGCATCAAATGAATTCTAGTAAACTGAATCATTTGTTAACTAAAATTGTTAGAATATGCGATGCGGTAATCTTATTTATTTATGACATGGAATGTTTTACAATTTAACAATAACATGTGCGTTTTTTTTTTATTTGTTGCTTTATGAATATGCACTTGTGTTTAGATTAAGAAATGAATTTATATTACCCTTTTCTGCCACGAACAGCACACTCGAACGTTAAATATATTTCTTAACATTTCTCTTAAGAAACCTTGTGATATTTCCACATGACCGTAAAGAAAAAACAAAATACTATCCAATTCTGGCACACAAAGTACAGATTGTTCTTTAAAAAAACTTTTTGATGACGTCACAACCTCTGAAACTATGACGTCAAAAAATTGAAGAACATCAAATTGTAGAAAATATTCAGACATCAAACTCTCATTAACAACCTTTTTTCGTACAACCAATAATAAAAGTTCCAGCATCAATGTCCCTTACTTTTTATACACACTGTATATTTCGTATCACAACTTGATTTTACATACAAAGAAATATTAAATTTGCAAGTCAAAAATCATGCTAACATGATGCATTGTGCTAAATAAGTATTCGTATATCATCTCATATACTAGCTAAATTGGTAAATAGTCTTACATTAGTGTAATCAAATCATGTTCTACAGCTGTGATAAGAAAGTATGAGATGAACTTTGTATTCTAACTTCGTGGAAAAGGTCTTTGGACAGGAACCACAAAGAAATTCCAATGAAAATATTTTAAGTGTTAAAACTTTAGCTTCCATTACAAATTTACATAAAATACAGACGTCTTTCAAACCTACCTATTATTTTAAACTTTGTGCTTACTTTTAATCATTTTGTTTTATACTAACAATATATTAAAACGCATTAAAGAAAGTAGTGCATTAATTTTTTTATAAAAAGTATTGCCTCTTTTCATTTTTATTTCTATGAAAATTCTTTAGAAATGATAAATTCTTCAGTTAATCGAGAACTTTCATGAATGAAGATTAGTCATACTTTTGAAAAACATTGTCTAAAGGAGTTAAAAATACCTTTCGGGTAGGAAGGAGGCCGCTATCGTAACTTAATGTTCATCATTCTAGAACAAACAACACAAAATGTACCTACGTCATTTTTCTATTTTAGTCCTGCTGTATTACCCGTTGGTTTTGGCCAAAACTGCTACCCACGGAAATGAAATAAAATCCTTTAAAGAAATACCTGCTAAATAAAAAAATTCTAGCTCGCCGTAATTTACATTGCTTGTGTTGGGATAGGTCAGAGACGACATTCTGGATTAATCTGCATGTAGGTTGATGGATGTGTCAACTTATGACTAACTACTAATACACATCAAGGAAGTAAACTCACTTATCTAATTTAGAGTTTTAATTAATTACGTCAACATAATAAAGGGAGAGTTTGTAATTATTATAAAAAAATTAAAGAAAGTGTTAGCCCACCCTTTTATTATTATTATTATT
>VTPC01002894.1:17893-40523 GCA_011009095.1 Ignelater luminosus | reverse complement strand
TTTTTTGAAAATAACGCACAAAAGTTCTGGATTCAACTTCGGAAAGAGCCTTACTACCAGCATAATGCGGAGAACAGGGATCTGTATTAGCGCCACCTTGCATCCACTGATATGGAAAATTACGATTGAGATCTATACCGGTGCAAGTTTTAGTCCGTTTTCTGTTTTTCCTCCAAGTTCGATCCTAAAATATAACGCCACTGTCTGTTGCTTTTATAAATTTATTATAATTCTTATTTCTTACGACATCAAAGGTGTAGACGTAACCATCTGGATTCATACTTGGTACAACAATCCAGTTATACTTTTCAATAACAGCACGCACACTGGGATCTGTATTTGTTAATAATTCATTTAAGATAAAAGTTGCTGTGGCTGGTGCAATCCTAAAATGTTTTACATTAAACTTTAGATTTCATTTAAACGAAACGGTTCTAAATACTACATACCATTCATTAGCATGTATTCCAGCTTCGATAAAAACAATTTTGTTATTTTTCTTAAAGTTAATGCGTACTCCTTTAATGGTTCTGTTTTCGTAAGTACGTCCAACATTCACAACGGTTACAAATGGTTTATGCCTTTTCACAAGGTGTCCCATCCATGCATAAATCTAAAACATACAAAAATCGAAACCTGTGTTTAGAAAATAATTACAATGAAAATTACATCATCTAAACGGCTGTAGTCGTCCCAGTTGAAATTTTCAGGATTGGTCATTCTTCTAGATTGTTTCACGCCGATCCTCTGTTGCACATCTCCGATCCATACGGTGGATTCTATGTTTTTCAAAGTCAAGTATTTTTTGATCTCGTATTGGAGATGCGGAGGAACCATAACGTCTACTGGAAAGATCTTTCCTATACCTGTCCAGAATTGGATTTCATGATAGATATTTGCTAGTTTTTTGAGAGCTGTAACCTGCTCATCTGTTTTAGGCTTTAATCGGAATACTTTGTAACCTGTGAAGTCTCTTCGTACGGTTTCAGCCAAACAGACTGACATCAATGTTAGCAAGTAAAAATACTTCATTGACCTGAAACCAAAGTAAAACGAATATCAGGCAATTCTGAATCATTTCATCAAGAAGATTCTACTATCTTTCCAGGGACCAAGAGAAAATCAGAAATACAGTAAATTTTCAATATCGAGTTTTTACTTTGGCTATGATTAATAACAAGAGTAGCAACAAACTGCAATATCGGATCTAAGACAAAATGGTTGTGAATCTGTAAGTCGATCGAGCTATCAAACATCAGTATCAGCGGCTTATTTGACGTTGTTTCCTCTACAAAGTGATGCCTTCAAAGGATAACAAAAAAATCAAAATGTCTGGCTTGCAAAGCAAATACGAAGATGACAAAGGAAACGTCGCAGCAGCAAATAGATTTTTCTAAAGAATTTATCTAGTCGTGCATGAAAATGATAACGGTTTAGGGATTATTTGAAGTGGCAGCTGAGGCCAAGACCTTTAATAAGGAAAATTCGCATCTTGCGATTCCAGACTCGATGGGAGTAGAAAGTAAAAGTATCTACATATCATAATTTGACATTTATCAATAGTTAATAGAGGTGACAAATGAAATAGGTTTAAGTATGAGGGTGGTCTGAAGTTTCCGACCTCAACGTGAAAATGGCAGCACTCGTAAATAAAAGCTACTGAATTTCGTTGTTTATCTGTTGACAGTTACTCACCAAAGTTTCAGCCATTTTGGACGCGCAGTTTTTATGTAACAGTCGTTTGAGTGAGTTGATGTGAGTTTTTTTGTGAAAATGGACAAAATCGAGTACCGAGCTGTCATTAAATATTTGTTTTTGAAAGGCAATACGCCTTCGCAAATAAAAGATGAGTTGGATTCTCTGTATGGGGACTCTGCACCATCATTTACCACAGTGAAATTTTGGGCTGCTGAATTTAAACGTGGCCGTAATGGCTTGGGAGACGATGAACGTTCGGGACGTCCAAAAACTGCAACTACCGACGAAAACATCGCCAAAGTTCACCAAATGGTGCTAGACGACCGCCGAATTAAAGTGAGAGAGATAGCAGAGGTTATGAACATGTCAAAAGAACGTGTTTGTCACATATTAAATCAACATTTAGGCATGAGAAAGCTGTCCGCGCAAGAAAACGGCCACATTTGCAGAAAAAGAAAATCCTGTTTCACCAAGACAACGCACCGTCTAACACCTCAGCGGTTGCCATGGCGAAAATCCACAAATTACGGTTTGAACTGCTTGACCATCCGCCTTACTCACCAGATCTAGCCCCAAGCGACTTCTTTTTGTTCCCTCATCTAAAAATTGCTCTCGGAGGACAAAGATTTTCGTCAAATGAAGAGGCAATCACCTTCGTGAACAATTATTTTGCAGAGAAAAATGCCGAGTACTATTTGGACGGGTTACAGAGATGGGAGCATCGCTGGGAGAAGTGTGTAGAGTGACAAGGAGACTATGTTGAAAAATAAAAAAAATTTTCAGAAAAAATGTCTTTTGTATCTTTGTTAGGTCGGAAACTTTTCAGACCACCCTCGTAAGTTCTCTTCTGGTATCTGTTCTAATCATGTTTTTCCTATCGCCTGTTTTTATTTCAAATAATTTATCTAAGGGTTTGGAAATTTAAATTTATTAATTGTTTATGGACCTTAATAAAACTAGATATGAATTTAAATTTTATTGTTACATTTTTATTTGTTGCAACTCATCTATAATCTTGAAATTATTGCAACTTACCTAGAGTTTTTGTTTTAAAAGCAAAAAAAATATTAAGATGTTTGTCTTGAGGGTGACATTTAATTGGTCATTTATTGCATTGAATAATAATCATTTTATTAGTGTTTAGATAGTAATAAATCAATTAATACATGGCGCCCTTTAATATGCTATGTTTTTGAAATTTTAGGATTTGATCTTCTATTAAGTTGTTTTCATTTCAAAGTACTCATTGATGGTTAGGTACTCAATTACTTGTAATTGGTATTGATAAATATTTTGGTACAATATATGAAATTTATGTGTAATGCCTCTGTGAAATGATCTATTCTTCTTTAATTGCGCAAATCTTAATCCTTCTGATCATTTGGACGTCTGATTTTCTTGCATCCAAGTAATTAAAATATCCCGAACATCTTGGCTTGCTTTGGATTTGTGAGTGACGTGGCTTACCATGAATTATTCTTGCTTGAAACATATCTGCAAGACTTGTAATTACTTCATTCACAAAGTCCCTGCCATTGTCACTATGAAGTAAACAAGGTACCCCGATAATACAAAAAATGTCCATCAAATTGTAGGCAAGTTCTGTTGCCTTTTTAGTTTTTAGATCTCTAAGGAATGCAGATTTTGTTAGGTGATCTAATTCATAATAAACTTATAAGGTCGTCCGGTTCTGCTTGCATATCAATTAAATCAATTTGTCCCCATTTATTAAGTCCTGAGGAAATTATTGGTTTTACTACTAACCCTTTCTTCTTTGATTTTTTCTTTAATTGACACATAGTACATAATTCTAAACCGCTACATTTTTCAATTAATTCAAAAAGTTTTTTTCAAATGTGTGCTTGTCAACTAAACTTCCTTGAGACTCCATAATTAAAATGATTACTTACATTAAAAGCTTGCAATTACGGTATAAAAACCACTAAAAAAACAACAAAGAAACAAACTTCACGTGGCCACGTCAGAAACATACTTTGAGGTTAGGTTGTTCCGATCAACATCGGCGGCGCAATGTGTATATGCGCATTTCGGAATGCATTCAAAATGCAACTATCGTAAACAATGCGACAAGAAGTGCAAGTGTGTACTAAACAAGATAAAATAAAAAAGGCAAATGTCATTCAAGTACTTCCTGTCGCAAATAATGCAATAAATGTTATGTTAGTCCCTATAATGAATTTGTTTTAATTCAATAATCGTTTTTGCCATATGACTAAAGACCGGATTTTTAGGCACTAAAATTCATCAAAATAGGCAGGCAAATAGGCACTAAAAACCTTTAAAGTAGGCATCATGATAGGCAATCTAGACGGTCAAATAGGCATTTTAGGCCAAACTAGGCATTTTAGGCAACCAAATAGGCGCTTTAGGTGACCAAATATGAATTTTATGCGATTTATAGGCAGATATTAAAGATTGTAGGCATTTATTTCAAAAACATAGAAAAAAAGGCACTTAAACACTTAAAAAAAATTTTTTTTCAAGTGAAAAGTGCGTAGATTATCCTAAAACGAATTTTCATTCACTTGCCTTAAAAATCTAAAATTAGGCACTTGCCTAGAAATCCAGTCTCTGCATATGACCAAAGCGCAATCTAACATTTCGGGATGCGTTCAAATTGAGTTAGCCAGATGCCGAATTGTATCGTTATTTCTGCATCTAGCATTTCTACTATAGACAGATGACGATATGTCTAAATATATCGGCCACGGGTCGAATTTGTCGTCGTCTCTAACATATTATAAATTGAATTGGAACTTTCGAAATTATCCAATATCAAGGGGTGCCCGAGAATGGGAGGTCTCCGAAAGTAGAGGTTTTACTGTACTTAATTAGGTAAAAAGTCATAGTACAAAACAAATATTTCTTACATCTGCCTCGTATACCATAAATTGTTTACTATTATTCAAATAATAAGGAACCATACTCTGTGAGATTTGGCAATGGTATCATTAAATTAAATATTCAAATGCCAAAAATAAAAATCATTTACATAAAAAAATTTTTAAATTGCTACCATGACATTTGTAACAAAACTTCAATTACTTGTAGGAACAAAAAAGGTGATCGAGAGTTTTTACCTTACACTTTGTAACGCTCACTTTTTGCTACCGTTTCATGTGTTATACTTATTCTGTGTTTTCTGTGTGCTCTTGTATTTTTTTTAATAGTTTCTTGTCGTTGGAGGGATCTTTTGATAGCGATGAGTCTACACCGAGAGGTTGATTAAATTTGTTGTAGTTTTTCTAAATGTTTGAATCAATTAGGGTTGACAAAGTTTGCTATTTTTATATATTTTAACAAGCGGGACGCAGGGTATAATTATTTCCAACGTCGAGTTTATTTTTTCACATTATAGCATTATAGAATTTGCTAGTTAGCGGTGGAATTCCGGTTGAATTGTGTTTAATCTTAAAATATAGTTAGTAGATTTGGAAGGGAAATGTCATCATAGTAGGTTTACATTTTTTTAATTAAAATTCCTTTGTGATTTGACTAATTCTTTCTCTGACACCTTCCCTGTGAAGTTAATAAAGGGCTAGGTGTTGAATTTGTAACTAATTATCATCACTTTCCAATTTTTTTCTGAATGGTTTGTTAGATCGAATTCTAATAGAGATTTTTGTTAGGAAGTATTTCAGATTTCTTCGGCGGAGTTTTAAGTTGAAGGATCCGATTTGTTGATTCACTTGTCGAATAGGTTGCGGAGGGTTCTTCTTCCGACAAGGGGTAGATTGTTTGTTCTCGGTGAACCTGTTGTGAGAGCTGACGTTTGTCTTTATGTCTGCGAAGCCCTAGATTTGGAGTAAGTTTTACTTTCCTTGTTTATATATCAACGGTGGTTTTGATAGGGTTTTCTTTTTTCTTGTAGCTTCTTGGGTCGCGGGTCGATGACGATTTTTGTAATTTAATTTTATGACGCTTGAAAGAAATCAAGAGATTTAAGTGTGTTCTATCACCCAATAGTCAAGGGCATGGTTTAAAGGGGATCAATACTTCGGAAGATTCATTGTTGAACGGTCCAGGAAGTAAAGATCGGCCTAAAGAAAAAATTCCTTATCTCAATTTCTGCCTCCAGGGTTACTTAAAAAAGACAAATTTTGTTAATTGCAATTCTTTCACGCACTTGGAAAACTCTTGCTCAACTCCACATAAGGGTGCTACTCGTCATGCTGGAGAATTTTTCCAGCTTATTTAAATCAATTTAAAAATGTTATCAATTACACTCAAGTAATTACAAAATTTTGTAAGAGTTAATTATTTGACTTATTATTTATTATGACTGTTGACATTACTTGTTTTTATTGTTGCTGACTTCTATTATTTAATATAATTTTTTTGTTAACAGTATTTAAAACGCGAATTTAGAAGGAATTTTTTCAGGTGAATCAACTCCTTCATACAGATCTGTATCTCAGCAGGGATGTCGGGGTAAGTTTTTTTTTACTTCTGAATTCGATTCCAGTGTTACTCTAATTTTTTATGATCAAATATCATAGTTTTATATAAATTGGTTATTAATCACACTCAAGTAATTACAAAATTTTGTAAGACTTAATCATTTGATTCATTATTTATTATGACTGTTGACATTATTTGTTTTTATTGTTGCTGACTTCTATTACTTAATTTAATTTTTTTGTTAACTGTATTTGAAACGCGAATTCAGAAGGAATTTTTCAGGTGAATCAACCCTTTCGTACAGATCTGTATCTCAGCAGGGATGTCGGGGTAAGTTTTGTTTTGACTTCTCAATTTAATTCCAGTGTTACTCTAATTTTTTATGATCAAATATCATAGTTCTATATAAATTGGTTTTTAGTTTTTGCTATTTGATTAATAATTCTGATTGCATTTAACATTTTTTTAAATTTTTTTCTTGAGATTAATAATGATTTATAATTAGGGGTTTTTGCGGTTAAGCTTTATTACTGCGTAATTCTATTTTGTATTGGTATATTTTCTAAATTCTATTTTCATTACAGATTATAGGAGTGTTTGTGATTGATAGGATCTCAAACTTTCCTTTAAATTTTATTTACGTTTGGTTCTCTTGATACAGCATTTAGAAATGCTTTTATAAACTTAACATGTCTTGCCTCCCAACCTTAACTTTCTCGCGCAGATCGATTTTCTATTTAATCATGGCACACTTTGATGTGAAGGTTATATCCGCAATTTCAACCCCCTCCACATGTTAGCCACCTCTTCAATTTTTTTAAAATCATTTACCCTGGCCGAATTTTTATTTATTTAGGCACTTTATTAAAGCATGCGATGAGTAATAACATACACCGGTAATACAATAAAAGGATGAAACTTGGGATTTTAATCGATGTTCAATTATTTACATGGAATCAGTCCAGTGTGAGACCTCACGACACGTCAACGATGCCAATAGTGGAAATTAAACAATCTTTGCAACTCCACGTAAAGCGATAGAAGAATTACCAACAAGATCAACTTAAAAAAGGAGGCGCTAAATGGGGTTGCAAAAACCCGTAAAGTTATTTTGCAAAGATCTACATAAACCAATATATTTAAAATGGAAATTCAGGGGATAAACGTACAAATTAAATTGAAATATAATATTAATATAATGAGTAACAGAACTAATTACAAAATGAAGACTGTTACAGCGTTACAACTTAAACTGTTGACAACAGAAAAACCTACATGGACAGGATAGATATTGCTAATAAATTTGGCTTGTTCTCTTCAACAGTGATTACTGAAAAATTAAATTTTCATTTCAGCAAGTGTACGATTTCAAACAGAATTTAGCCTTTGCTGTTTATTACACTGTACACTTGTGCATTAGAAATCTTCCAAACTTGAAATCGAAAGGGTTTGATAACATCCCTGCTAAATTAGTCAAGAAATGCGATCATACTCTAGCATCTATTTTGTCCGATATTATCAATTAATCTTTTCAAATTAAATTTGCTGATGTTTTGAGGCATGATATAATTATGTTTGTGCACAAAAAAGTTTCCACTACCAACCAATAGCAGTTTAAAAGTGTTTTCGAAAATATTTGAGCCGCTTATACTTAGTTAATTGAATAAAAATCTACGTTAATCACCTCTGTATGAGTCTGTACAATGTGTTTTTGAAGAAATGAATGATAACAAACATTAGTGTCATTCTTTTACCTCAGACGTTTGACGTTAATTAAGGAACACTTCAAGCTTATCTTTTTACCGCACGTCAATGATTTTCTAATACTGGAAAAATTTATAAATTAAGATAACGCATGAGCAAAAATATTTTAGATCAGGTGTGATTATGGACGTATTTTTAATACAAATATATCTGTCTTTGATCTGTTCGGATATTTAATTACCAAAATAATCTGTCAAGATTTGACATTTGAAAATAAATTATTTCATTTTTGTTTATTTTCATTTTGATATTCTCCCAAGAGCACGAATTATATGGTAAAAAAATGTGTTCATTTGTGTACTGTCCGTATCGTTGAAAAAATTAATGAAACATTAACAAATTCATTAAGAAGACTGTCTCGGGAAGTTGGATTGTCTTACGGAACCTGCAGAACACAATAGACGCATTTTTTATTGTAACACATGGCAAATAACAACGATCTTTTAATCTCGACTTTTTTTTCCAACGAGGCTTGGTACGGTAATTTCCAAACGATGATATTGTGAAGATTATAAAATTCGTATATCTTTCGACAGACTTCGTTGCATTCAGTATTGCTGTATCTCGCAGACGTCTGATCAGCCCCATATCTTTTAAAGAATCCGCGAATGCACAGAGGTATCGGGATGATCTTTTAAATGAGTTCGTTAACCAATTGCACAATGACGAGTTTCAACAGGATGGCGCCACAGCTCACACTACCTTCAAAATAATTAATTACTTGCGACAGTTTTTTGGAGATCATTAGTATGCGTTGAAATTTTAAATTCTTCGTGAAACACATGCTTTTTAAGAATCCTCTACAAACATTACCTGAATTAGAAGACTGTATTGCTAAAGAATGTGCCCTTATTACACCGGTAATGCTCTAAAGTCTAGAAAATGCGTTTCAAGATATGAGACGAAGAGTTGATTTGTGTTTGCAAGAAACTGGGGCTCACTTTCAACATTTGCTGAAGTAATCCATTATTGCAATTTGCAATTATTAAATAAAATAAGTCACATAACAAGGTTTTGCTGAAGTATGGCAGTTTAAGTTTACTTTAGTTCCAATCACGGCCTTTTCGATTAGGTCAGAAGGCTGGTTCCAACTCAAAGAAACGTTTTCAGATTGAAACCACCCTTTATGTAAAATATTTTTGCATTGGAACCGTTTTAACAAAGAGAAGGGAGCTTTAGTGGCTCTGACTATCAACTTAATGGTTGCGGGTTCCAGTTCCAATGCATATGTGATTTTTGCAAGACTTAAAATTTTAATTTATTAATTTTTTTAGTTTTAGAAATGGAAAATAAAAAGCGACCTGTTCACTTTACAAATTGCCTTTTTAGTAGTAAGCTTGACAAGATCACTGTTCTTGAAGATCAAGATTCTACAGACTTTATCTCTTAGGTATTGAAATCAAGCCTTGTTTCCACGTAAAACTACAATCTTGTGCTTGTAGCCCTAATTATGATAATAAAATATTAAAGAGCATCTTGAGGTTTTAATATTGCCCAAGTTACCTCCACTATCCGAAGAAAATCTTGACGATGCGAAACGAAATTTTCGCTTAAACCTCTTTTATATCAGACAAGAATTTCTACTAATGTTGACAACAGAAAAAACTCAAAGCAAACCATTAAATTAAAAAAACAGAAAATTTAATAGAAAGAAAAAAGATTACTTACCTTTGCATTTTCACACTTTAACTTCTATTCAAACAATACTTGAGAAAAACATCTCTTATCGTTTTTATAAAACACAGTTTGATTATCTCATAGTTAATTACATTTCGAATTAAATTGTTAGACTTTAAATTACATAAAAAGCTACTCTCTGTAATCTCAACTGCACGAAGGTTGATTTTTTTGGGATTATTATTACTATTTGTTTTACAGACGTCTAAATCTATTTACACTCTAAACTGCTATTGTTTCTGAAAAAAAATATTATCTTTAGATTTAAAAACTTGAATTACTTTAATTAATTCTATTTTAAAGCTCTACTGAAATAAATACATACATATGTACCTGCACTCTAAGTTTTGAGTATTATTTTTCTCTGTAAAACAAAACCGTACCTTAGAGGTAAACAATCGTATCTCCAATTTTCGGTTAAATTGAATGTATTATATTTTCTTATACGAAGAATTTGATTTTGTTTGACGGTAAAAGATCGTAAATCCAGCTTGATGGCCTAACCTAAAATAGTACTTTAGAAAGAGCAGTATCTCCAGTTTAATTTGGGGCAAACAATCTTGTCTCCAGTTGTGATCTTCTCGCGCACGCGCTGAACCTGTTGCTATGTCGGGATAAACGATTACATCTCCAAACGAGCCGTTGTGTTTACCTTTTAACTTGTAAAACTGTTAATTACTTTGGGAAAATGTCTACAAGAACACTTAAAATATTGAAATTGGCAATAAATGCTCCAGAAGAACCTACTATTACCTTAGGTAAGTAAATTGTCTGCCGTAAAACTAATATTTTTGGATATTTTAAAATTCAGTTTTTGAGGTTAGGTATATTTTAAATTGTAATTTTGATCTTTCAAAAGTGGTCGTTTGCTTTAGTAGTTCATGGTCATTATTCTCATTACTTTCTGTTGCTAAATGACACTTTGATAAAAACAATACTATCATTACAAAATTGTAATTTAAATACTTAAGAGAGAGATGCGACCGTTTACAATTTAACCGAATAACCGAAAGAATGAAATTAACAGTACCTGGGAAGCAGCACGTTTCAAAAACAGGAAAGATAATTGCTGCAAAAGCCATGAAACCAAAAACATACAGGGAAAATAGATGAAAATAGCCGTAGAAGTATTTTTCTAACTATTGGGGTGAGAATATGAGTTGAGATTTAAAAAGACAATTTATTTTATCCAGAGTAGAGAGAAGGCCAATTCGTCGGAAGAGACCAGGAGATAGAAGTAAGGAGAATCAAAGAAAACAATCAGTAACATACACTTTTGAAGTTAATGACGATCTGGTCAAAGTATGCAAAATATTCTTTTTAAACACTTTGGGCATATCAGAGACTGCTGTTAAAAATTCCTTGCAAAAGAGAAATTTCAGAGGTTTGACTCTGCTTGATAGTATCCTAATACACATTAGATCTTTTCCTACGTATAATAGTGATTACAGTCGCAATAAAACAAGTAAGCTGTATTTAGGCAGTGATCTTAACATTGATAAAATGTACATATTGTTTTCTTCTGCGTTTTTCCAGAGTTTTTCGGTGATCTGGTCTTCTCCTGATGCTTTGTTATTTTTGAAAGATGGATTATCTCCTTGATATCCTGTACGCTTGGTGGTTTTGAATCTGGGTGTCGCTGAGTGGAGTTAATGGAAAATTACCTTGTAGCTTTTCATAGTTGAGCAATTTGGAAAAGTATTTGACAAGAATTTCACAGTTTTTACTATTGTTGTGGACAAGTTCCTCACCTTCGTCTCTGAACTGGAGTAATGGTGGGGAGTATTTAGTCAATTTTAAGTCTTAAACACTGTTTTCTAATTAATTGTACAAAAAAGTGTAGATTATTCTTTCGAAAAGATGTCCCACGTGCATTTGATGTATGGTTTGGCACATTGTAATAGAGCTCTACGCAGAGCATTTCCCAAATCAACCTTTACCAAACGAGAAAATGTTCAAAAGCCTTTATATTAAGTTGAGAAAAAAAGGATCTTTCAAATCAGTAGTCCGAGACCTTGGCAGACAAGAATCTGGACTTGGCATAACGTGTGTTGGATCGTGTTGGGGAAATTGCAGGTGATAGTACTCGAAGAATTGCATTGGTGGATTTTAAGAACCTACAAACTTTGTCCGTACCATTTGCAAAGATTACAGGGACTTAGTGGGAATGGCCTCCCACCATGACAAGTTTTGTTTACATGGTTGTCAGAAACTTAAGTCGCCGATCCTCTCTTTCTGCCATCTGTGCTCTTTACAGATAAACCTTGCTTTACAAGAGCTGGTATCGTTAGTTTCCACAATTTACATCGGTGACAAGAAGAAAACCCTCATGTCATTATCGAGTCCAGGCATCAACAGCAGCTATCAATTAATGTATGGGCAGAAATTATCAACGGAACCAAGACGTCTGTGGAGAGGTGATCCTCTCACAATTTCAGGGGTCTAGAGGAAAGAGTTATATGACCGTCCGTGAATCCTACACGAGGTGGCTCTGTTAATCGAAAGTGTAAGAGACCTAAGAGAGCTGAAGGTCGATAAAAATCACCGGTGATGAGCAGCAGAACCACCAGTACCGAGAGGAAGCCGAATGCGGTATTAGCTGACTGGGTCCCTTCCGGATAGCGAAGGTAGCCCAGAAACTGCGAGATCAGACAGAGGTTTTTAGCTGTGATGAAAGCAGATAAACTCAAGGCCGGTCATCCAGGGCAAGGGTTGGGCGTAGGGACATCGACTCTACACTGTAAAAAAGCACTGAACAGCAGCCTCGGATTGAACGGATAAATTGTATACGGACACGGCAAGTCAACAAATTTATTAAGTAGAGCAATGCACTTGCAACCGCTACATGGAACGTAAGAACGTTTGGAAGAGCCGGCGCGTCAAGAGAATTAAGAGACCAATTGGACAAATATAGCGTGGACACAGCAGCAGTTCAGGAGATCAGGTGAAAGGGAAAGTTTAAATTAGGGCATCACGTAGTATTCTACAGTGAAGGGAAAGGAGGACAAGGAGGTACGGGATTTGTGTTAAACAAGGTGTTGCAGCCAGCAGACCTGAATTCAGGCAGATTAATGAGACACCAACAGAAGACGTTGGAAGTAAAGGACGCGTTTCTTTGAAAGGATTTCTATGACTAACTGTAATTAAAATTTATTTTAATTAATAAATTGTAGATTAAAAAAAACTGACCTTTATTATAAAGGGTCTAATCTACAACTAACAACATGTGTAAAAGATAATAGTGCTGTTTATCGAGATAATAATTATACTGCAAATAATAATATTTTATGCAACTCAGCGTCTTCTATATTGCAACTATACAGGGTGTTTTGCATTTTCTAGAATTAGTCGTTATTATTTTTGCATTGAGCTTCCAGGAACGGAAATCTTTCCCAGCTACGACCTATGTGAGAAGCTATTTAATACGTCTTGTCATTATGGATTATGCAATCTTGATCTAATTCTCTCTCTCTCTCTCTCTCTCTCTCTCTCTCTCTCTTTGTACTTCGCAAATTCGTATTCTTACGTTGTTTGAATAAATTTCTAAATCTGTACTTTAAAATGAAAAGATAAGAGCGTGTCTCTTCTTTCAGCGTCTTTCAACTCTGATCTCAATCAGTTTAAAGTAGTTTTACTATACGGTCTTGCATAGCACTTATTTGTCTAAACGACAAATTTAAATAGGTTTTTATCAATTTTGATATCAGACCGCTTAGTAGCCATTTTCAGTGATCTGTGATTATTGATTTAACTGAAAAAGATGTTTACGGTTTGTGTAAATCACCCTGTATATTACATTCTGTCAGTGTAGTGGAAAATAAATAAACAAATGAGAGATAGCTGTTTAATTAAAGTGGTATCTAAAATGAAAATGTAATTAATGGTATTTGAGTTATCTAACATAAATCAAGTATGTAATTAATGAAACGATGGACAATACATTATATGATTATACAAATTAGAATAATAACAATAGGGTAAGAAAATCCTTACAAAGGGCGAAGTTCAAAGCTAATAATCGTGTACAGATAAAATAAAAACAAAATAGCAAACAAAATTATATTAGATTTTAATGCATGCAGTTTATGTATGTGAAGTATTTCATAAATAAATTAGCTTGTAAATTCTAACCCTCCAAGAAGATGAAACTAACAGATAATTGGTTGATCAACATATAAGCAATAAAATAATGCAAGAAGAGTGTGATTTAGCAAGCAATTTGGACATTGCACTCGGCAATTATAGGCAATCCCACAGAAAAGAATCTAGAGGTGATAAATCAGGTGACCGAGCTGACTAAAATGTGGTGGTGCTCCATCTTGCCGGAATCATATGTCACGTTGAGCTTCCAGAGGAGCATCTTCCATGTAATTTGGCAATTTTTCTTGTAAAAAGTGAAGGTAATTTTTAGCCCTAAGAGATCCTTCAATAAAATGAGGTCCAATAAGATAGTTATTTAACAAGCCGCACCACACGTTGACGGAAAAGCTACTTACTACTTTTATAAACACCTTAGCAGAAAATGACTCGAGGTGTATTTTTTGTTATAATACAGATAAAATGTGAAAATCTAAAATTCTTTGCAATTGTGATATAAAAATGTAAACAGTGCACATGTCTAGGACCTACGTATAATGACCATGATGCGATGCTAATGAAAAAGCTCCTATTTGTGTGACAACTTTTTACCTGTCTACCGATCAGGAGCTTTTTCATTGGTATCGCGTCGTAGTGATTATTGCTGCTGAACATAAGCATTGCCAAACGTTACTGTAGTCTGCAACGTCACGGTAATTGTGTTTTCTCAATGTTTTGCATATATCTGGTGAACTACTTAATTTAGAGCTTACCTTATTCTATAAACAGTTAATGAACCTAAGATTTTCCACAGAAAAGGTCATATGCATTTTTTTGCTACAATTAATAGTTCAGCAGATATGAAGCACTAAATTTTATTCTTCCGTCGCGAATTGTAGAAAAATGTCAAATTATGACAAATTAAAATGATTTTAAATAGTGAAGTAAGATGAAATAAATAAAATCAAAACAATAGCATTTTTTATTTAATAAACGTAATATTATACCAATTTATGTAAAACTAATATCTACAACTATTTATAGTTAGTGAAAATATTATTGTCACTCACAAATATTATTATCATTTCTCTTCATCGTCACTCCCATCACTATCCAGATCCATCATCAGAAAAGGTTCTTGCTCGTCCTCTTCATGTGGAAGCAGTAAATCCTGTTCCTTATTGCAATCAATAGCTATTGCTACATTCGTATCCAGCGTAGTTGGTGCACATGCAAATAGAAGGCCACTTCTTCAACACTCGCAATTGTTCAGACCTGAGCATAAACAAAAGAAGTGTGTAGGAAGTGTTCTGTGGCAGAAGCAAATAATCAAAGTATTATGTAAATGTTCAATTGGTGTATATCTATTAGACCTTGTAATGGCACGCATTTTTCGATTTTGTAGCCTTTGCAGCCTCTGTAGCTGATTCTTGCCCACCATAAAGAAGACAGAGCTACAATAATCGAAATACGGTTATTATTTACGCTACGCCCGTTTTAAAACTTGAGGTGAAGCGTGGATGTGAAGTACAATATGAATGCAATACATGAGTTTTGATTTGCGTAAAACGCTTTATTTCCTACTTGTACAAAGTGTTTATAAATGTTTCTGGGTCCAGTGAGCTGTGAAATCATGCTTGCGCCTGCATTTGCCGCCTTTTGAAAACAGGATATGTATTATAATGATTGTCACGTTACACTCATTGCATCGTTGTTATGATGGTTGCCTAATCTTATATTTTTTAAGAAATGATAATAACTAATCTAATAAAGTTTTTTAAAGAACGCATTAAATATAATTACAAAATAAAAGAAGTATGGTCTGCAAATTTATTAATAAAATTCATTCATACGCTGACACCAATAACATTAAAAATAAAAAACATCGGAGTGAAAAGACAAATCCAATAAATTGTCACTCATATTGTTCTCAAACCATGTACAATATTCTCTTCGACTACCACAAGCGAAGGTAAGTGGGTTTTGTTTTTGGTCTCATGGGAGATTTTTGGTTTTCTTTAGTTTGTTACCGCACCCTTGGAAATTGATAGAAAATAAAAATAAACTTAAGAAGCGTGTGTTAAGAGGGTTTAGTTTTTCGTGTCGTTTGTTACAGATTTTTTCCGTCCCTAATTACAGCACTGTAATTTGGTAAGGTAAAGCTGGTTTTTTCTCAATCTCAGTTAGCGTTTTACAAGTTGAGAAGTTTAAGAAAGCAACACCATCTATGTTTGTCTTCATATGAGTTACACATATTTCTATAACATTATTTTTCTTGCTATACTTATTTCTTCTGTGATCAGACATAATATAAAAATTGTGTACCCACCATAGCAAAACCTTGAGTATTTTCTTTTTGTGCATTTGAAAAGTTTTCATTAGATGTTGTTTGGGGCAATCTCTTCGATAATGAGGTCTTTTACAAATCCAACATTTTATACTCATTTTTGGCTTATCTGTCGTTTTGTTATCAAAGCTGATTTAGAATTCGAGCACATTTGACAAATTCCAAACATGTTTTTTCACCAGTTTATCTAAATTTCGTTCTGCAGTAGATGTAAACTGCCACCATGAAAATTTCAAAACTCAAATGGCAATGTATTACAATTGTTGTCATGAGCATAGCATCAGAAATAGATTCATTTCTCTTAAAAAACAGTTTTGACCAAATGTCTCGTGCTGCGTCACAATTCATAGTAATTAATGACAATGGTTTTTCATCTAATTTTATGGCTAAGATTTCTTTTGCAATCTTATGAAACGAGTTAATTCAGCTATATTTTTAGCTTCCACATCAGGTTTAATAACAGTTTCATCAATGAATTGCAATGCATAACGAGCGTCCAAGATTGGTGGTACTTGAAGTTTCCATTGAATTTACGAACTTTTCAATTTTCACTCCATTGTGCTTTGAAGAAAGGTTTTTCGTGTCTGGGCTCATAACCTGTTATTAGAGATTTAATAAGAGAACTCCTGAATTACTCCAAACGTGAGCTAGATAGTCTATTTAACTTAAAAGTTTTTATTGTTACATATTTATTAATTAATTAACACTAGATATCTTTTTTAAATGGTGAATACACTACATTAATTACGGTGGTAATCGGCTTCACTGATCATTCTAACTAAAGAATCTAAAGTTTCTTCTCCGGTTGGAATAATTTGCTCTGGGGGCAACAAGAATCCATGTTGACCCTCGTCTCGAAGTTCATATGTATATCCAAGACGTCTTTGATGCGTTCCAACTACCCAATCTACACTTACTCCGCTTGAGATATCTACAAAATATACTGTCATTAGCATTTTGCATAAATTGAGAAAAAAAATTGCAATTTTTTATTGTACAATCTGCACACTTTCTAGAGACTTAAACTTACAAAGAACGTTAATCCAATTTCCAACGGTATAGTTAGTTCCATATCGAACAGATAAGCTCTCAGCTGCTGCTTTACCAATTTGATGCTGTGAATAAAAACACAAAATTAACTTTTGAGATCCTATTTTTAAAAAATTTAAAACAACTGGAATAAGCAAATCTAGATGGGAAGAACAAGGAGTAGTAGAGTGTGAAGGTGCTAAATTTTACTTGAGAGGCGACAAAAGAGGCAAGAATGGAGTGGGAGTGCTAGTAGGAGAAAAGGTAGCTAGATCTGTCTTGAAAGTGATATTTGACTGCGATAGGGTTATTGCAGTAACGTTAGAGGGTATACCAAAGAATATTCTAGTCTGCATTAACCATGAGGGCAGGGCGATGGAAGAAGTGTATGTGAAGATTGAGAACATCTTGAAAGAAGAAGGTTAGAGGTGTTGTAATATTGTCATAGGAGACTGCAAAGCTGTGGTTGGAAAAGGCATGATTGATAGAGTGGTTGGACCTTACGGACTTGGCAGCGTAAATGAGAGAGGAGAAAGATTGATGGAATATTGCAAAGAGAAGAAAATGATAGTTGCAAGCACGTGGTTCAAACATCATTAAAGAAGGATATACCCATGGATAGCGCCAGGTGATCTATACAGAAAACAGATAGATTTTATATTGATGGAAGAAAGATTTAGAAATGCGTGTGGATTGCCCGGGGTCGATATAAACAGCGACCACGTACTACTAATGGCAGAGATTAGATTAGAATAAGACTTAAGAGAGTAAAGACTGGAAATGAGACTAACTAAAAGGTATGGATAAGGTAGAGATTGGCTACAAAATACGAAATAAGAAAGCTGAAACCATGCAATGGCGGTTCAAATAAAACATGGGATGCGATTAAGTTTGGAATAAAGAAAGTGGTTGAAGAGGAGATAGGATACAAAAAGGGTAAGAGAATCAAAAACCCTTGGATAATTCATGAGATGTTGCACAAAATAGAAGAGAGAAGAAAGTATAAGAACATTAATAATAGAGATGGAAGAAGAATGTACTGAAAACTGAATTCGGTGTTAAGGTTAGAAACTGATAAGGCACGAAAGAAATAGAAGATAAATGTAAAGAAATAGATGAGCTTATGAGGTTAAGAGGGTATGACATTGCGCACAAGAAACTAAAAGATATTTTATGGGATGACAAATTAAAAAGCAGATGTGGAAAGGAAACAGAAGATGGGCATGGATTCTTGTTGAAAGATGCAGTACAAGTGTTACAGCTTTGGAAGGAATATATGCAAGATTTGTATGGAACAAATAAGAAACCAGCTGAGATGGAGGTAGAGTTGGAAACCGATATGGATAACATCGGCCCAGTTATTGTGGAGGATGACATAATTGTTGCAATGAGTGATATGAAAGATGGTAAGGCTGCAAGCGTTGAAATGCTCACAAGAAAAAGGTTTGAGAGAGTTAACTGCCTTGTGTAATGATATATACCAGAGTGGGGAATAGACAGAGAAGTTTATGAGGCAAAGAAGAATGGCGCAAAGAGTTGTGGGGAACACAGAACGATATGTCTGGTGGTGCATGCAGAAAAGATATTATTAAGAGTACTCAACAGGAGACTGGTAAGGAAGATGAAAGAGGTGATACCTAAGGAATAATGTGGATTTAGAAAAGGAACGGGAACGAGAGATGCAATTGGGTAGTAAGAAGAATTGACGAAAGACATGTGGAAATGGGAAAAAATCTAAGCATCTGCTTTGTAGGCTTAGAGAAATCTTTTGATTGCGTACTGTGGTATAACCTATTGAAAATATTGAAAGATAAAGAAGTGGATTGGAGAGATAAAAGACTGATTAGATATTTATATATGGGACAGGAGGCAGCCAAGAGGATTGGAGAAAATATGACAGATTGGTTCGAGATTGGTCTACTCTTTTCAACATGTACGTTGAGAAAATGGCGGCAGAATGCTGAAGAAAAAAATGTTGAAATTAGAATTGAAGGAAGAAGAATTGCATGCATCCGTTTTGCTGACGACAAGATCTTGTTTGCAGAAAGTACAAAGGAGTTGATAGAGATGTTAAAACCAAGTAAGTTGGAGTTGAAACTGATTTTTGGTCACTCTTTTGGTTTGTTGAGTTTTTTAAACAAACAACACTTTTTTCATTAGAACTTGGTCTCTTTAGATCCAATGATATGGTACTCAGCTTTCGCTGAGACATAAACAAAAGAAAAAGTCGATCTGACTTCAAAGATTTTAAAATGTTTAATATAACTTACCAATTCATCATTATTTTCAGGTACTGCTGATTCGTCATGACTAAATGGAATCAGTAAATATTGGGAATACGAATGAAAAGCTAAATATGTATCTAAAGTATCAGCCACGCTAGTGATATACTCAGAAAGAGATTTTGTTTCAATTTCAGAAAAAGCAGAACCGCCAGCGAACGTCGTCGAACATTCGTCACTGCTGGCACCACCTTCCATCCAGTGATAATCCCAATTCCGATTTAAATCAACTCCAACACATTGTTTGTACGGTCTTCTATTTTTCCTCCACATTCTGTCCTGCAATTATACAGCGATAATAATCTTTCTCAAAATAGAAAAAATATTTACTATTTGGGTATAAGCATAACCATCTGGATTGATGCTAGGGAAAAAGTACCAATCTCGACTTTCAGCAACGGCGCGTACTGAAGCATCTTTACTGTTTAGAAACTCGTTTAAAATATAAGTTACTGTGGCCGGAGCAATCCATTCTCGTGCATGAATTCCACTTTCAATAAAAGCACCTTTTCTGCCTGGACCGAAAGAAACTTTTACACCTCGTATTTCACGACCTTCGTAAGATCGGCCTCCTACTATAGGAGTAACAATTCCTGGATATCTTTCCACTAAAGAATCCAACCAAGCATTGATCTGGAATTATTTAGCTCATTTGAATATCATTTTCATTGAACTTTGATAGTATACTACTACCTACAGTTTCTAAGGTATGGTATTCCTTCCAATTAAAATCCTCAGCTCTTCTAGATACCTGGGATTTTTCATCATCTATTAATTTTTGGACATTTTCAATCCATACACCAGCATTTAATTTTTGTAAATTGAGAAAATCTAGAAAGTTATATTTAAGATGTGGAGGCACCATGATATCTACTGGTTGTCCAGGTTTTGATGCATCTGTCCAAAAATCATAACCTTGAGAGTTTTCTTCCAACTCTCTAAGAATATTTACTTGTTCCAAAGTGTTAGGAATTATTTGATAGACTTGATAGTTATCAAAACGTATTTTTGAAGTTGCAATAAGAGGAATCATCACCAATAATGGCAATAAGAGAAAAGGTTTCATCGTGCTAAAAATATATTTTTGGAGATTTTTCTAGAACGCGTCGTTATTTAATTAATTATCTACTTACCAGATGTTTTATTGAGAACACTTTGATATTTTAAAATGCTTTAGAGTGTGTTAATTAACACGGTTATATGGAAACTAGAAGCAAATAACGCAACAGATTAGGTCTTAATAAGTAGGTAGTAAGATAAATGAATCGGCAGCTTTTTAGATAATTAATTACTTGTCATTGTCTAAAAGGTTCTTATCACATTTCGTATCATGCACCATGGCCTTGTTGTGATTTATTACTGCCTACTTTTGCAATGATAATCTACTAATTAAAGCTACTTCAGTTTGTGCTATCAAATTATAATTTGTTTGAACGTAATCTATGTTTACCAAACATAAATGAATGGGTGCATGCTTTAAACGAACGCTTCTCTTTATAGGTTATGTAGATATCGTTCAAATATTTCTATGCAAAAAAACGTTCATAAGAATTTTTACTTTTTTTCTCAGAGCGTTGCTCATACAAAGCTTTCAACTGTTCCCCATTCCGTGACCATTATCTAACAACTGTTAAGTCAAGATGGAAAACCAATCAATTTGGCGTCCTTAGTAGAAAACTTTACTTTATGCTCCGTAATGAATTCTACCAACAAGTTGCAATGAGTTTTCCACTGTCACCAGTAGTTATAAATATCTTCATAAAATCTTTGAGATATTTGCTCTAGAAGCATTTGAGTACAAGCCCAAAGTCATTTCTATACGAGACGGCAGATATCAAATTTATCAGAGAAGTTAAAATTAGTGGTTGCCTTTCCTTCTTTGATGTTCTCGTCACTAGTCTACCTGATGCCAACTTTCCTCATTTGGTATATTCGTAAGCCTACATAAACCTACAGATGTCTTCATGCCGACTCTCATCACCATTTGGCGCAAAAGCGATCTGTGATTAACTCACTCGTTCATTATTGAGCAATTGTGGTTTTACAACTCAACGACATCCAAATTTGGCTTTTGAGCATTACTAACCTAATCTCGTATTGTCAGACCTTGCGCAAAATGTAACTTCACATTGGCTCAAAACGAGTTTTCCCTCTCCCCCCAAGAAGAAAAGAAGGATTTACCCCACCTCAAATTCATTGAGCTTTTACCACCAAATTAATTTACTTCTCAAAATTGATCAAGCTTCCACCCTTTTCAAAACAGACTTTACTTTAATTAACCGAACTGAAGAAACCAAAACGAATCGAACGAACCAAATCGAACTGAACGAATCAAACCAAATCGAACGAACCAAACCAATCCGACTCGAATCCGATGATGCAAAATTCTGGAGCCGATGAGCGCAGGTTCCGTTCCCCTTCCGTATCCGAGCAAACCGCGGCATTCCATGACTTAGTTATCTTTCGAGATACGGAGTTGCCGTTCTTCCGGCATTAGAAAAGAGATCCTTTTTATTTTCGAGAGAGTTTGTTGTACCGACCGACCTTCTATCTCACGTCTTTTCGAAATTGCAGAAAAAGTGTTAATTTAGATGTTTCGGTTTTGGCTATCTCGCTCTGTTCCGGGGTTAGAGCCGAAAAACCGGAAAGAAGCCGACTCGGCTTGTCTTCGGAGGAACATGACATCCGCCGCTTCGAGGAGTCTGACATCCGCCTATCCTAACTCGCGGAAGACGTTGGCGTTCAGATTTGGAGGACCGAAAGGTTGGTCCCTTACGTGGACGAGACCAAACCTACAAAAAACCATCGTCATTCTATTTTACCATTGCAGATACACAATACTGTCTGATTTGACCCCAAAAGACATCCGCTTGGGACTATAAGGCTGCCGTCTCCAACTTCCGTCATCAGCTAAACTTCTACCGCATGCTGAGTTACAGCGACGAGCTGAAGCGCTGCATGCGCATTGTTCAGCAATGCAGCGGCTTGCTCTCTAGACTCTAAGGTGGCATTCCAGTTTGCTATCCAAGAAGATTCTTACACACCTATAACAGCTTCCTTCAGATCCATGATCGATTATCGATTCACACTTTTTTGCCATATTATGCAATCATAAGACTTCTATAGAAGGAGAACGCCACTTGTAGAAGTATGCTCCGCCAGGGGCACTTTCACCTTTCGAATGTAGTGTGCGACCAGGCGGGAATTCCTACTATAGATTTGTGCTTTGAATCCATGAAGGATCAGTACATGAACAAGGCGGTAGAAAAAACAAAGAGCACGCTTTTAATATACTTAAAACCCCACCTTCACTTGCGCATAGTAAACCAAAAAA
>VTPC01002892.1:54658-66928 GCA_011009095.1 Ignelater luminosus | reverse complement strand
CGTTGAAGAAACGTATCTAGCTCTCCGTCTATAACGTACACTTTGCCATCTTGCAATATGATTTTCAGTTTTGATGGTATTGAGGGGAATTCGTACTTTGTCTGCATTTTAATCACCGGTTTTCATTAATTGAACTTAAAAACGTTACTTTTAGCTTAAGAATTTGTATTATATGTACCATCAACTTAAACATTATACGTATCTGAATGTGAAAATATTATAAATAAATAAATAGATATCTAGTTTGATGACGTGTGGTCATTATTAATTTTTCCACTGTCGGAATAATTAATTAATTCTTCTTATTTGTGTTTTATTTAAAACTTGCTTTTTCCTTAATAGTAATTTTATTTTACCAGCTGCTTTTTTACGATGAACTTCTAAGGATGTTGTAGATATCAGTGTTTAATGCCGTCCTAATTTTATTTCTTCATCTATTTTGTTTTTATATTATTTTGTTCTTTTAAAAGAAAAGTCTGTTTCTAGAACTTCTTCACTTTTGTAGATTATTCTTCGTGAAAAGTGGAAATAAATTTTTTTTCTTACACTTTTCCGTGTTCTATAAATTTTGTTTATATCTGAATACTTGCAGTTTTATCCCACTAGTCATCTTCATGTTATAGACCTTGGTATTTCTTTTTTTTTCAGGAACATTTTATCAGGAACAATTTTGCTAATTTTCCTTTTATTGGTGGAGATTGTAAGAAGAGGGGATCTTTTTTCTAGAGTTCAGTGTGGTAGATAATTCTAGGGAAGGTTTACATCTAGTTTTTATATTGAATATACTCTTCTATTCAAAAGTAAAGAGGACACGTTAGTTACATGCTGTAAATTAGGTCTCTGTTCAAATGGTTCCTACGGTAATCTAAAAGATATTAATACAACAATTAAACCCAATCTGTGACATTTATATCTATGACAATTTTCTGAGTGAAGAAGTTCTAGAAACAGACTTTTCTTTTAAAAGAACAAAATAATATAAAAACAAAATAGATGAAGAAATAAAATTAGGACGGCATTAAACACTGATATCTACAACATCCTTAGAAGTTCATCGTAAAAAATTATAAAGCTCGAGTAGCTGTACGCTTTACTTTTGAATAGAAGAGTACATAAGGTATTATGCGTTCACAGTTTTTCTGCACAAGGGTTGGTTTTAAGTTTGTTTTTTCTTTGGTATACATAATAGGTATTTTAATTGTCATTTTGTTGTACAGCTTGGATAACCTCGAAACCAATCACTGTCACTGCACAGAATAGAACCTTGTTGCCAAATCTATGACCTATTTGAAATAGGAATATTTAAGCAGTTAGGATGTCTTCTTGTAAATAAATTGTTTCTGTTATTAAAGGTGTATTCAAAAAGACTTTCAAACATAAGCGCAATGTTATTTCATCTATGACAATTGTTGTCGGCCGTTCAAATTTTAAATTCTTTTCCTTTTGGGCCAAAAAGCATCTTCCAGAAATGCCTTTAAATTCCAGGCAGATATGGAGGAAGCAGCAACTTGGGATGCCAGCTCGTTTGTGTTGCCATATATATATAGATGTTTGAGTATATAGTTTTCTCATTCTCTGCAGCAAAATAACGAGCAAAATTTGCTGCTAACAGAAATTAGCAAATTAATTTATCTTTAAATCAATTACGTAATAGTGAACAAAACACTACACACTAGACCTATACTAATGGAAACAGAAACAGGGAAAATAACATCTTTTTATACATATATATATCTAGATAATAACTAACAACTTAACAAACAAACTTAATCTAATCTATGCAACTTATAGACTAGTCCTAACATAAAACGAATGTTACGATTATTAATTTTACCAACAAAAACAAATTTAAAATTATTTACAGATAATGAGTTGATAAACAAAAATTTTGCTAACCACACTTAATACAATCGATGGTGGAGCGAGGTAGTACACTGGCTGAACACGCGGCTCGTTCCACAAGGTATTTAATTTAGGGATGGCGAAAATAAAATATTGAAGTGATGCCCAAAAACCTATATTAATTCCATTAGCCTTGTTTATGTTAATAAATTACGTTGATATGATTTGGCTTTTCGGCGAATGTAATGATGATAAGTACAATGAAGCAGTTGTAACATGAGCAAGAGAATGTTAAGCGAAGGAAGACAATTGAACATTATTGGTTTAAATTGAAATAATCTTTAGTATTGTTAATGTAATCCTATAATAATTAAAGTAAATAAGATTTATTCAACACTATGTAATAGAATATTTAATAGTTTACAATGTAGTTTAGTATTAAATTTATTAAAATTTAGGTAGGTATACCAAAACGTCTGTGCGATTATGAAATAATTTTTCAATTTTTGATTTAATTTTGGGTTTTATTTTTAAGTCCACAAGTTACAGAATTATAAATGATATTTGAAATTAAATAAGGTAAATTACTAAAAAACTTAATAACCTGAATTAACACCAAGAATATCTCCTTAGTAAATAAAAAATAAAATTAAAACCCTTGGTTTTTTTTTTGATAACGTGTTTTTAACTCAACTACGTACTATGGCAGCAATTTATTCTGTAAATCACTTTTAGATTTGATAATGAATCTACGAATTTAAAATATCCTTACAGGGACGTACATTCATTGAGCTACAGCAGCTTAGCCAAATTTAAATTTCTTTTTTTGGTTTGTGCGATCCAAATAAGTACTAAGTACATTGGAACACCCATGTTTCAAATTCTGTCATCCTAAACAGGCGGAGGAACGCTGCTACCTAAATTGGCATTTACGGGAAGCCGTATATATTATAAAATTTATTAATTGAAAACTAATATTATCCTTAGATATCAAAATCACGTCCTAAAACTAAGCGTCATTACATTGATTAATGTCAATATTTGAATGAACTTTGGAAGCTTGTCGATTACACTAGTCAACATGGCCATGAAATTCTAACAACTAAAAATTCATTTGGAGTAACCCTTGGAGAGAAGGATAATCAATGTGTCTAAATCGTTAATTTAGTTGCTAATGCTTTTTTAAAAATTTGATGTTTTGGCAGTTGAAGATTCAATATTATAATTGCACACATTAAGCTATAAGTTCAATAAGTATTTATGTTAGTGGGTAGTCCCAATTATGGATTTATTATTTATTATAATTTACATTATCATCTTATGTACGAGTAATTCCAATAAATTGCTAAAAGTATTTTAAGACTGCAGACGTCAACAGATTTTTAAAACTACACATGCCACATTCATATTGGACTTTTACCCAGAAAATTTCGGAAATATTAGCGAAGAAAGTGGAGAATACTAGAAGTATATGTAAACGCTAAAATTAATTTTTCTTCATCCCAAAATAATTTGAGCTTACCTGACGATAATTCCATTATAGAAGTAGTTCTTTTGTAAGCCTGCATTTCGTGGGTGAAGTTTATTCTAATATTATTGTTACTGTGTTTCAAAATACCAGTTTAGCATAATTATTATATGTTTGAGTTGTTGGTTTGTGTACTTCAGCCAGCAGAACAGAACTATTTGCTTTGATATATTTTTTTCATCTCTTCGGTTAAAACTTATATCAAACATTTCAAACGATGGTTATCAGAGTTATCAGAAAATCTTGATTAAGTGTCATCCTATATTAGGTGCATGCTGTCTAGTTAGTTGAGATGTTTTCTTATTTCTCTTAATAAAAAATTTTATTCTGCAAAAACCCAATAACACTGTAATTATCGTCTTAACCCATTTCTGGCCAAGCATAAAAGTAACAAAAAATTTGACAAATCTGGTAGATATATTTACTAAATACATGCATATGTAACATTTACAAGAAAAAATAATAATAATAATAATCAGAAGTTTATAAAAAAAAATGTTTCGTTAACGAATCTTTGGCCGAATATATGAACTAAAACTATATTTATATAATATACCGCTAATAGTATGTTACATACAAATAACAACTACAAAAACAAAAAAAAAACTAAAGTAATATACTTACTTAGGTGTATACCTATGAAATGAGACTTTTTTTTCAATTTTAAACGTTTATTAACAAAAAATGGTTACATTTAATCTTCAAAATAATAGCCATCGCTAGCGACACATTTTACCCATCTCTCAGGCAATTTGTGAATGCCGCGCCAAAAAAAATTGGCCGTCTTTGGCCGCAAACCAATCATCGAGCCATTTTTTGGCTTTTTCGTGAGAATTGAAGCGCTGCTCGGAAAGTGCGTGGCCCATCGATGCAAACAAATGATAATCGGAAGGCGCCAAGTCTGGTGAGTAAGCCGCATGCACCAGCGGTTCCCAATCGTACGTTTCCACCAATTCCCGGGTCGCTCTTGTTCGATGTGGTGGTGCATTGTCATCAAGAAAAATTACTTTGTGACGCCGATCGGCATATTCTGGGCTTTTTCGGTGTATAGCGCTGTTCAAATCGGCCAATTGTCGTTGGTAGCGTGCACCGTCAACTGTTTCACCTGGTTTTAATAGCTCGTACCAAATCATACCATGCTGATCCCAGAAAACACACAGCATTGCCTTGCGGCCGAAGCGATTTGGTTTGGCCGTTGATTTTGGCTTGTCGCCATTTTTCATCACCTGTAACGATTCGATGCAAAAAAGACTTCCTTTTGAACCGGGAGAGCAGCATTTCACAAGTGGTTTTTCGGTTCTCTTGCTGCCTTTCAGTCAGTTCATGCGGCACCCATCTTCCGACCTTTAAAATCATGCCCATGTCTTTCAAACGTTTGCAAATGGCTTTTTGGGTCACTCCCAACTGCTCTGCCATCATTTCTTGCGTTTGACCATCATCTTCATTCAACAATGCTTGCAATTCGGTGTCCTCAAACTTTTTCGGTGGCCGGCCACGTTCCTCGTTCTCCACGCTAAAATCACCACTTCGGAATTTTTCAAACCACCTGAAGCACTGTGCTCTGCTTAGAGCATGTCCACCGTAAGCTTCTATAAGCATTTGATGAGCTTAAGAAGCGTTTTTCTTCAATTGATAACAGAAAATCAACGATGTCCGCAAATCGTAGTTTGAAGGCACGAAATTCGACATTTTTAAGAGCGAAAAAAATGCGTTGTTGTATGAAACATCACAAACAATGAATTGAATATTGTTGACAGATGACAGACGAAAAAAATAAGACATTTGGGACAGTTTAAAAATACTCCTAGCGACATCTGTGGTCTAATAGCTGAAAGTCTCATTTTATAGGTATACACCTGGTAAAAGTCATTTATCTTTTTTTGTGAAACATTGCGAGACACTTTGGATGTAGATGTATGTACATGACACTTATCACAAATATAGACACTATTAGTCTTACATATTCTGCAACGTCACCTCCGACCGTCTTCTTGACGTAAAATGTTGTGGCCGATTTCGTAATAACGGACTTCCTTAGGCAAACTGTCTCATGATGGCCGACCCCATGACGTTGTAGTTCTAGGTTGTTCAGTATCTGATTTTTCTTCTTTCATTGCAAATTTAAACGCATTCTTCGCTTCAGATTGAATCAGAGATAGGACTAAATAGGATCTAAATTCTACTTGAGACAAATGTGACTCATTTGCAAAGTTGTGGATTCTCCAAGCATTTACTATGGTGCAGTCGATAAGATTGTTGATTTGCTTTTTTCCATGATGGAAGATGTAATTTTTGCTTTACCACTTTTTTCCTCTTACTTGTTGATGGTTCTGCAATCGGCTCATCATCATCCGATGATTCGACATGAACTTCAGAAGTTCCTGCTACATCCGTCACTGGTGCTTTCTCCAAAACCACATCGTCATCTAAATCTTCTTCATCTGTTAGGGTATCAACATCAGGAGGTATGTACACAGCATCTATATCATCGCCGTTTTGTATATCTTCTACAATCGTTTCTAATTCTTTTATGGTAAGAGGTCTCTTCATTTCCCATTTTTGAGCCATTGCTGAAAGACATGACATTTTCAAGTATAATTACATTCCCGATAACTTTTACATACGTACAAGCAAGAAAAAAAATATTTACGTACTTCTTGATATGAACAAATATTATACTATTACGGTAATAATGGAAGGGGCGGATGGATAAAGGTGCTATGTGACATTTTTCCGTTTTTTGAGATTTCAGTGTGAATAAAGATGTTATGATGTGCTTTAGTAACCTATGGTATACCTTTTCTAGTCAGTCAAGCGTTACCTAATTCCGCTATAAGGTATGAAGTACATAAAGGTGCTATGTAACACAATCTTGCGTAAATAGTGTGAATAAAGAGGCTAAAATCAATGCAAAAATGTCACTGTATAAAGTGTCACTGATGATATTTTTTTCTAAAATATCCAGAAAAGAGTGAAAACGAGATTTATATCTCTCAAAAATGTATTTGCAATGAAAAAAATAAAAAAATGCATTCGAACACCCTATATAATTTACCCAGGTTCTACGTTTTTGAAAGTTTTATGGTTTTACTACAACATAGCCGCATATCCGGCCAAAGTATCGAAAACGAAACATTAACTTTTAGGCTCTGTGAAATTTTACAACAAAAACAATTACTATTTTTAGCACAAGCAATGTTTGGTCTAGACCTTTCTGAGTGAAATACTGCTATAAAAAATATTTACAAATAACTGTTTGATTTATTGCTTCCGTTTGTAAGTAAGAAAGCCGGGTCATCCGCAAACGTACCAGTTTAAAAACTAACAAAAAATAAATTTATTGAAGCATAAATTTTTTTCTGCTAGATTTGTAATCTACAGACCTTTCTCTGTAATGTGTAATTGTAATAAAGCAATATCATTAACACAAATAAATGAAAAAAAAAATAAATTTTAATGTTTCGTTTTCGATACTTTGGCAATAAATGGGTTAATATATGTTTCTAGGAAGCTACTGTACTGATAATTCTCAGAGAGCTGGAGTATGTCAATTAATCTCTGAATGCCCATCAGCTATAGCAGCCTTGCAAAATAAAGTTTTTCCAAAAACTTGTGGATTTCAAGGGAAACAACCGATTGTATGCTGTGTTGGTAATGATGGAGGTGACGTAAACCCTCCCACTCAACCAACGCCAGCACCTATACAAAAACCTACGACAAACCCTACACCACCTCCTACACCGAAGCCTACACCAACTCAACCAACTACATTGCGGGTTGGCGATAAAAGCAAAGCTAGTAAGTTTAAAACGTGATTACTGATTACTTTACATAGATACAAAATGTTTAATGTTCATAGAATGCAAGGAATATGCGCAACATGTGTACGTATATGCAGCATCAGGCAGTCAAGGCGTTGCTGACTGTGGTATAATACAACGTGTTCCTAAAATCGTTGGGGGTGCACCAGTCCAACTAAAAGAGTTTCCACATATGGTATATACTGTGTCATTCAAATATCTAAATGCATTTTCTTTATTAGTTTTAAAATTTTAGGCATTACTCGGTTTTGAAGATGAAAATAATAAAATAAGCTGGAAATGTGGTGGATCATTAATCAGCGATCAATTTATTTTAACTGCGACACAATGTTTGTTCTCTTCAGAGTAGTAAGTTTAGCTATGATTACTTAATAATTTACTCCAATACGGTGTTTTCATCTTACAATAAATAAAAATAGATTTTAACTAATTACTCTTTTTCTCTTAGTGGTGACGTAAAACACGTCAGAGTTGGAGATTTACAGATAGAAAGCGACCAAGACGACGCACAACCACAAGATTTTACTGTTTTAGAGAAATTTATACATCCTGATTACAAAAAGCCATCTGGGTACAACGACATAGCTCTGCTTAAACTTAATCGCAAAGCTGAACTGAACAATTTCGTTAGACCTGCATGTCTGGAGACATGTTCAACAGTCAATTTTAATTACCATCCAATCGCTACCGGTTGGGGTAGAACTGCCTTCTTAGCAGAGACCAGTACTACTTTGCTTAAAGTTACTTTAGAATATTTCACACATACCGAATGTGACGACGCTTACAAAAGCATTAGTAAAAGGCGTTTAAGTAAGGGAATTGACGATACTAGTCAAGTGTGTGCGGGATCACGTAACGAATCTAAAGATACTTGTCAGGTAATAATAATATTTAATATAAACCGTATTGTTTGTAAGTACAGACAGCGAGAATGTTAATTATAATTTTATGTACTAGGGCGATTCAGGAGGTCCCCTTCAAATAGTGAATAAAGAACCCTACTGTACATACAACATAGTTGGAATTACATCTTTCGGAAAAGCTTGTGGATTTGTTAACGTACCCGGTGTATACACAAGAGTGTCGAATTATATTGAATGGATAGAAGGAATTGTCTGGCCAGAATAAGTTATAATAAATTAATTTAAGTGATTTATTTATTTATGTTTATCATTCATTTTATATTACGTAAAATGTAGTTTGAAAAAAGGCTTAATAACTGCTGCCAATAATTTGGTTGACGTTTATTTTTGACTAATGTATCTTTGTGCTTCAATAAATGCTAATGCCTGTATGACTGTATAGTTTTATGAAATGTAGTATACTAAAGTATCTCAATGTTCCTTAGTTCAAAAGGATCTTTGTTAGTTTATTTGAATTAATTTAACTATTAACATAACAAAATACGAAATTGTTTACTCACTATGCCAAATCGATTTCTCGCAAAATTTTGTAGTAACAAGAATTAATTTCTTTTGAACTATAAACTTAAAATAACGCGTAACAATTTAAAATCTAGTTTTATTCTTTTACGACCAGAATTTGAAAATTCTTCGTTGTTTCTTACCAGATGGTAAATTGCAAAACATGTCTTGTATAATTTCTTCTACACTTCGCAGCAAAAAGTTATTATTTTCAACATTTTGGTTAATTTTAAGGTAACATCATCGTGTCTATTTTGTGACAGTGCTAAAATAACGTCCTATGAATGTTCAGAAAAAATTTCTTGTGTATCTTTTTAGTATGTAAATATGATGATAATTTAGATCTAACGTATTCAATGTAATTAGTCCATTTTAATTTATTGTCTATAACAAGGCCTAAAAATCTTGTATAGTCTGTAAAGTCTATATCTGTATTGTTAATATTTACGTTACAGTTTCTACATTGTTTATTTCAAAAGTCATAATTTTAGTTTTTTTGCATGTTTAACGATAACTTATTTATTGAAAACCAGTTATTTATAATGTTTACATCGTCGTCAACAAGTAGATTAAGTGAATTTAGATTACTGTCTGACCAAGAAATAGTTGTGTCGTCTGCAAAAAGAGTTATGTTTCCTTTAGAATAGCCCGAAATATCATTTACATACAGCAGGAAAAAAAGAAACTGAAACACTTTCTTGTGAAACTACTAAACATTATTTAAAGAGGAATGCATCAAACGATTATCATTTACCGTTTTTAATTTTACCATCTGCTTACGATTGTTCAAATATGATTTGAGCCAATTTTGAGGAACTGCTGATATATCATTAGGATGTAAGTAAAAGTTATTGTAATTTTACATTTGACTATTAGCGTTACACGATGAATTATGTATTTTTAATTTATTTGTCAATGTTGCCGATAATGAATAATAATTAAAAGTAATTATTAAAATGTTGGGCTACTTCATTCGGATTTCTAATTTCATTATCATTGTTTATTACCGCAATCTCGTTAATTGATTTACTGGATTTGCCGGTGGTCGAATTGACTATACTCCAAGCTTTCGAGACTTTCTTTGTATAATTCGACAGAACATTAAAACGATTCCTGCAATCCTCGTTTTGTGATCGTCGGATGTTTTCTCCGGTAGTGCTGTACAGCACAAAAAAGCAGTGGATCAGACTAACCATATGTGAACTGAAATGTAACAATAATAGCAAATGGCGTACTTGCAGTAAAAATTGCTTTTCTGCCTCATTTCTTCTAAACTTCTCATTAAATTCTTCTATGAGCTTGACTGCTCTTTCCGCTGTGTCATTGACATATTTTATTTTACCAATAATCTTAATTGCAGAAAGTTAGAGAGATAGATGTTAATTTGGCAAAATGTGCCACAAACAAATTCGTAAACCATTTAGGGTACCTCAACGAAGAAACGGTTGCTTTCTCTATATTAGATAGTAGGATGCACGTCGAATGAAAACGAAAAATGGCATACAATATATTACAAGAAGGGGAGAAAGTAGAAGAGGAAGACTCCAAAATCTAAAAAAAATTTCCTTAAAGTTGACGATCTGAAAGATTTTCTGAAGAAAATGTGCCAGCTGCATTGGTTTCTTCGAAATCAAAACGATGTTTCGAGAGATTTCAAATCGACACGCAGTTTCTTAAAAAGGATTCAGTTTTGTGGCCTAAGAACAGCGGATATATGGAAGCAATTAAGATTATCAGCAGAATAAAATGTGTCAATGACACATCGGAAAGAGCAATGAAGCTCATAGGAAAATTTAATGAGAAGTTTACAAGAAACGAGGCAGAAAAGCAATTTTTATTGTAAGTACGCATTTGCTATTATTGTTACATTTCTGTTCACATATGGTTAGTCTAATCCACTGCTCTTTTTGTGTTGTACAGCACTACCGGAGAAAACATCCGACGACCACAAAACGAGGATTGCAGGAATCGTTTTAATGTCCTGTCGAATTATGCAAATAAAGTCTGTCTGTTAAAAAAGTCAATTCTTGTGCTTTTAGACCTTATATTTTGGCCCACCTGATTCAAATTTTAACGAAAAAAAAAAGAATTTTCTCGTTATCTTTCGTGTCAAAATCACAATCAATGTATGTACCAAAAGTGTCAGTAGCATGTGCTGTCCATTACCCACTGTGAACATGTGACCTTAACAATGTGTTGGTGACTTAACCCCATTATCTCTATATACTCGGTAGTTCGAAGAAATGGTTGTAACTTTGGTACTACTCAACCGATTTTGATGAACTTTGCGTTACGATGTTTCTCATTTATTGTATTATCTATAACAAAATATCTGAATTGCTTTCGAGCCCCCATCTCGTGCCTAGAAAAAACCACGTTTGAAAAAACATGAAAATTGCCAATTTTTTCAAACTTCAAGCTCGATGCGGCACGTGTTAACGTTGTCCGATTGGGCCAAAATTTGGTACATTTTAATATCTCAGCTAAAGGCACAAAACTGCAAAACAAAAAACAAACAAAAAAATTATTCAGATCGGCGACATAAGGGTTTATGTGAACCACCCTAATGTTGTCCATGCTAATAAGGAACAGTTACAGATATACGGTTCGTTTTCTGCATTTGATTAAAAGTTTCTATATCAATAACCGTCTCATCACTTATTTTAATCACTTTTAAAGCGTTGTTTATTCCGCCAATAAATTACATTACAGAATAATGTCGCAGTCAAAAACAAATGTGACGCCTTATTATCAATGTCATTTTCTCTAATCATTTGATACTGCGGAAGCGATTCAAGCTGAATTAACATTAATTCACTATCAAAGATATGAAAAGGTCCGACAGACTTTTGGTTCAAATTTAGACAAATCATATTTTAAATTACAAAAAACAGTTCTATGATCACATAATAAATTCGTAGTAATTGTACCAGAAGATGTACCCGGATGTACCTAACAGTGCAATTGCTGTCAAAAACGGAATCTAACAGTGTACTTGCACTAAGAGTTACTCTAATAGGTTTATTAATAATCTGTACCACATTCTAATCATTAAAACAAACGTTAAAGTGATTATTAATATTGAAAAAATGTATACTGAAGTCATCCAGGATTGTGACAGTATCTCAGGTGGGGGATACATGAGACAATAAACCATCTAAAGAATTAATAAAAATATGGCGATAAAAGCAAAGCTAATAAGTTTAGAATGTGATTACTGATTCCTTTACATAGATACAAAATGTTTAATGTTTATGGAATGCAAGAAGTATGTACAACATGTTTACGTATATGCAGCAGTAGAAATGAGGGCGTTGCTGACTGTTTTGTAGAAGGTGTTCCTGAAATTATTGGGAGTGTACCAGCCCAACTACAAAAGTTTCCAGGTATGGTATGTACTGTGTCATTCAAATATTTAAATGAATTTTCAAACCCACCCAGCACTAATATATCCGATGGATGTCTACTGGATATCCTTAACTGGATATTTATACATCCATAAGATATCCATATTACATCCACGGGATGCCTTATGGATATCCATAGGTGATGCATTTTTCACTAAAGTGGACGTCCACAGTACATCCGCACTGGATATACTATGAATATTCACATAGGGTGTACCATAGATATCCACGCAGGATATACCATGGAT
>VTPC01002892.1:23064-49658 GCA_011009095.1 Ignelater luminosus | reverse complement strand
CTATTAAAACCAAATATATAGTAAATCTAATTAAAAGTAGTCTGTAACTGTCGTCTACAACGAGTTTTAATATCATAGATCAACTGTGCTGAGCTTGTTTGAATTAAAGTTTATTTTGATTTAATTTAGGCAATGAAAACGTAAAAGTTAGCCAGGCAGGGTTTGGCACCATGAAGAACTTTTTTTAACATTAAGTACTCGTTTTCGCCATCGAGCGTGGTCCTAAAAAGAAAGATTTCTAATTAACTTTTGATGAGTAACTCAAATTAGTCTTTACAATTTATGTATCTTAATGGTTACCTTACAAATATTCGTAAATCCTAAATAAATTTAGTTAAGCAAGCAGACGTGAGTTAACAATCGGAAGTAATGTTTGAATGATTTACTTTTAGTTTGTAAAATAATGTCTCGAGACAGAGTCTGGGTCTATCTGACATCAGGTTATGTTAACATAGTTACCAGCAATACTTTTTATCGTTGCTTTAATATTTCCATAATAAGTTGCGGTGCCATTATCTTACAGCGTTGAACAATTTATAACTTTCAAGAATTTTTATTGTAGAAGTACAAATAATAATAATATCATTAGACGTGTCATACATTTGTGACACCCTGTACATGAAATCCATTAAGGTAATCAATAAACCCACGTTTCAAGCATCAATCAGCATGAAATCTGTATCAGTTCGCGTACGGCATGATCAATGATTAGTTTAGAATAAAATGTTATCTTGATATATTTACTTGAAAGGAAGAAATTCGTCTGAATAGTTATTTAGTGATGTGGTTGTACATTTTTTTAATTATCGAGTGTATACATACTAAAGTTTGTTTTAAAATTGGAGAAATTAGTAAACAAAATAAGATCATTTTTCTGTTACAGTTATTTTTCTATTTTTGGTTATGAATAGATAGCTACTAAAATTTAAAAATAGGAATATAAATAAAATCAGAAAGGTATTAATATGTAGTTATTAATTATTTCCTTGTGTAATATTCTTATATTATATTTCACGCTTTACTTTTTTTTTATTAAATTCAATTTGTGTCAATTTGGACATCATTTTAACTTTTGAATATCAACACAATACTTTAGAGTAGAAAATTATTTATTCCGTAATAACTAACATTTCCTTTAATTTCTCCTTAAACGTCTTGGCAATCGAAGTGCTGCTTGTAAAATACTAACATAAAATTATTTTTTTCTGTTTTAATAAATTGAATTTAGTTCAAACACGAATAGTTAATGAGTCACTGTTATCGAATCTTTCAATATAGATTTGCACTTGAAGTTAACATTTTACGTAAGTAATTATTTAATTATTTTGTGAATCCCATCAATATCGTTATTGCCTCATAAAATCCAAGAACCACATACTAAAAAAAGTAATCTACAGCTGTCTGACGAGCAGTATACTTAATACAATAAACAATGGCGGTTTTCCTGGTTATATCTTTTTATACTATCCTTCTAAAACGAATAAACGGAAAATACACAGCTGTTAAGGAAAATAAATCAAAAATACAAATTCAATACTCAGAAAATTCGTAAGTATGCATATGAAGAAATTTTTGCACGTTGTATCATATTCCTAACATAATATATGTTATTCTCGTGCAGAAAATAATTGTTAACTTTAACAGAATTTAAAGCGAAGAACTTCTAAATAAATACTTCTTTATTAAAATTTTACATAATCTTCATGTGAAAAACAATTAAGTAAATTGCACCAGTAGTTATTGAACTGATAATACACAACAGATAGATAAAAACAGAATAACTAAAAATTAGCAATTTCAACATTTTTCCTTAGAAAACTTCGAAGAAATCCGCCACAGGGTTTTACAAATGCTTGGTCACACATTCAATGTAAATTCACTAATAAAACCGCTTATAAGGTAAATATGCATTTTTACTTGCAAAAATAAGAAAAATTACTTTAAAAACCCTGCGAATGAAACGTTTACCGTATTAATTCGCAGATATCTTCTTACCAGAAATACAGATTGACGACTCTGCCTATTGGTCGAAGCAAAAAAATTATTTTGACTTTTAAGTTGTTTTAGTAATAAAGCACATATGGGTTGGTTACGACGATCCTGAATAATAATGTTATGTTGCAGTCGTCGTAAAATTTACCGAAGAACACGTTATTTCTTGACAGAACCTTTATTTCCGTTACGACAATACAAAACAGATATTCCAAAAAATATTAGCATTGTCGGAGAAAGTGTATTCGAACAAGCAACAATAATTGGGGTTCAAGCCCCTTTCCATTTGAAATTACCTTGATGGCGCTCCGTAAACGACTACCCTCGCTCCTAAGGCAATCATTAATTTGTTTTACCCCACCAGCCGGTACAATTATCTACAGATTCAATACCTTCCATGAAACTGTTGTTACTTCGACAAAGGCAACTCGATAATATTCTTCTTCTTAGTGTGACCACATCCAGATTCTTACAGACCTTCAGATGATGAGGTAATCAGTAAGCTAAAACACTTCAACGACAGTAGAATGATGCTAACCGAGATAAGAACCGGGATGACAACATAACCAGCAGGTATAACAAACCTATGGGAATTATGTAAGAGTTTGTCAACCAATTTCCAGTTTTTTGGACAAAATGGATTGGAAGTTTACAATCTTAGTTTATCAAAACCATTTGATTTAAAGTTTCTAACTAAACAAATCCTAGATCTTATAGCATGCTGGAAACAAGCTATATGCATCTCGTCTCTTTTAGTTTTAACTTCTTCGTCGCCAGTCTTTTTCTGTACAACTAGACAGATACAAATAAAGAGGAAGTAAAAAAACTGTTGGAAATTTTACTATTAATGGGCATAAATCAATTACTTCAAACACTATCAAATATTGATGACTAGGTAACGTTCCTGAGTTGCTTAGACTTTTTTCACAACAACTTTGCCATCAATCTGAAGACACACCTGCTCCAAATTAAGAGGTTGCAATTGACAGAGTATGATTCCTTGAAATATTATAATAGTACTGGTGTTTAGATAATGTCAAGCAAAGCATACAAAGATTATGTGGAAATTTGTAAAATGTCCACGCGTGAAATGTATATTTACGACTTTACAGTCTATGCTGGAAAAGAACGATTCTACTAATACTGCCACAACAAACACAACCGGACATACTTATAAGTATGAAATTACTAAAAGACCTTGAAGAATGTAGAGCTTTTTAAGCTCTTTTGAATTCTCGAAGTTGTGTTTGTGAAACGTTCGCAAGCAATAAAAAGGGAAATCCCTAAGGTACGTGTAGAAATTTGTTTGACTGTTAAGTACAAAAGCAGAAAACATCAACTCAGATATAGATGCTGAATGAGATGTTGCTGCCAACAAGAACATGAAGCAGGAAACAAAGGAAACAACTAACTCATTAGTGTATAGTTACCCTTATTAAAGACATTAAAGCGGTAAAACCTAACACAGTACTGTAAGACAGAACTCCTTTGAATAAGGAAGAATTTTTGTGTAATGTCCCTCTTAAGGAAAACTATGCGTATGCACAGTAAGCCTTTTCAATTTGTAACTTTTATTTATAGATTATCATTGAATGAATCCCAAATTGCCTCTAAAATGGCGATGAAGATCTAGATATAATTTACATTTTATCTCTGAATGAATTTGGGAATGAGACTGGCGAAGACGACAAGCGACCTTAGCTAGAAGGATATTACAACAGCATCGTGAGATTAGAAGAGAAGAGAATAGTGAGGGTGATCTTAAAAAGCACCTGAAAAAAAAAACAGAAAAATTACTACTGGAGTGAAAACACAGTGTCGACTACATCAGTAATACCACTTACAATCCTAGAAAACCTTCGAAACAAGCAAAGCATGCTGAGAATTTGAACTCTTTTGGTTATTCTTTGATAATTCAATTCTTAAAAACACCGTAGACCAGATCAATACCTACACACAACAAAAAGTTTTGTTTGCTTTGCTACTTCCAGGCTATGATCCCAATAAGCAATTGTTTTTGAATAGTTTAATAAACATTACAAAACAGCATAAGGATTAAATCGTTTTGAAACACTAATACATAAGTCATTTATGCGATTGTTTGGTGCAATTCTAGGGTAAGTCTCTTTATTTATCATAATTTATTGTGTTTAAAATTAATCAAGTCTTTTGCTAACAGATAAAAATGTCATTTACAGCTTAAAAGATTTTGGGTCCGTTGAAAACTTAAAACTAAGAAAAGGTATTAAAACGAAGGAAACAGAAAAAAATGTAGTTTGACACTAATAACAATATTATCAAAGAACTAAGCCAATTTGATTATGAGTGTGTGTAGAATCGTCAGAAATAAATAATGAAGTAATGCTAGATGAAAGCTATTACGTATAAAATGACCAAGAAGTCACAACTGTAATGTTAGAAAAAAGTAACAACGATATTGCAGAAGAGCAAATCAATCATAACATTATGACGAAGAAGATCCCAATTTTGAACCAGAAGAGATTGTTGCATTAAGGAATAGTAATGAAGAAAATGAAGATCCAGCGAAGAAAAGAAAAATATTGAACCGAAGAAGCAGAACAGTAGCAAAATCCACAAGAGTTAAAGATAAAACCTATGAAGGATACAAAAGAAATAATGAAAGGTTAGTTACGCGTATTTATAGACAAGCTAAGATATTAAAAGAGCAATGTAGCCATAAAGTATGTAGTAGAGAAAGTTACAAGAAAAATCATTTATCTTTGCTTCTCTCACTGAAGAAGATAGATAGGATGCATTTAACTGATTCTGGAAGTTGAATTCTTAGAACGAAAAAAGATGTTCGTTACTAAGAAACAGAAAATAAGAATGGGACTTTTAAAGAAAGTGAAGTCCACGATTACTTTCCTCCTACAGGCAATGGTAATAGACTAATAGTCTGTCCCAAAATGTTTCTAAATTCTTTGTGTTTGGATGAAGGCTCGTTGGACTATGGCTAAAAGGAAAAAAGCTGATTTTGGATCATCTGCAGATGAATAAAGTTTTACTAGCAGCTACCCAGTTAGAAAGAAAAATACGACTCGTCAAACACAACAAAGGATATTACGGGACACATTTATTGAATGGCGCTTGACTTAATACTCAAGGTGGCTTCACATTATTGTAGGGCATCTTCATCTAGGGAGTATGCTGATAATGCACTTCTTTCAAAACAAAACATGTTTGCAATATTTAAAATCTGGTGTTCAGAAAGTGGAAAGCAAGCGACTCACCTTAAATTATTTAAAAAAGTCTTAATGGATAAAAAGGTTTCTATTCATAAACCTCGCAAGAATAAATGGAACATTTGTGTAGTTTTATACGCATAATGTGGAACAGTGTCTTAGGAAGAATGCAATATCCATCGTGGGAAAGAAGAAACTGGAAGCAAAAATGAAAGCAGGTGTAACTGATAAAAATTTAGTTGTCACCATGGACCTGCAAAGCGTTTTGACTTGTCCAAGACCCTTGGCATTACAAGAATATTATAAGCTAAAGTTGCAATTGCATAATTTTACAATTTATGCTTTAAATAACAAGAAAGTTGCATTGTATGTGTAGCACGAGGCCAATGAAGGAGTTACATCAAACAAATTTACTTCTTATATTATTGGCTACCTAGTGTTTAACTTAAGTTTGCAGAAGAAACTCAAATCTTTTGTTTTAAATGTATCTGTCAGAACCGCAATAAGTGTTTGGCAAGTACCGTAAACGACTTCGCTTACGAAAACAAAGTAATAGTTCAACAGCTGTTTTTAGAAAAAAGCCACACTACGATGGAGGCTGATGCCGTCCATTCAGTATAAGAACATTATTTTGATTCACCAGCTGACTACCTAGCAAGAATGAAATGGCCCGACCGAGCCTACCGTATGATGTAAAAGTATTAGATTATACTTTTTTTTAAGACATACAACCTACCAACTAACTTTCAGTCAATTAGGCTAGGGAAACGTGCCAGAGATTCTACTGCTGTAGATATTAGACAACTCAAATACTTACCTGATGGTAAAATTTTTTACACTTTGGATTACACCGAAAACTGGCTGGAATTGTCCCACAAGAGTTCATCAATTTAGTTATACGGTCCTCTTTTAATTTTCTTAATGCTAATATAGGAACAATGCAAATGTCACATACGGAAGTCCAGGTCATTTCACTCAAAGCAAAAGTTCAAAATTTTTCAATCATAAGAATAATTGCAAAATTTATACACTCAGTAAAATCTATTTCCTGGTTAATTGATATTGCTGCTACAGCTGATTCACCTGAACTTCTTAATGCCGATCTGTGCAGGACTTGAAGAAAAAAGTATTGAGTCATGCCATTAAAGAACTATGGGATAATAATTGTTTTAGTAAAATCAGTACTACTCAATCCTGTTTTCCAAAAGTCTTCCTGAACAGAAAGCTTGAAAAAATTAGTTAGTTCTGGTCGAGTTCTGATAAAGTTCTGGTTAAGTTTTGGTTAGGTACCTGTTAGAGAAAACTCGTTTCGAATAACTAGTCATTAAAATTAATTTCTAAAATTTTTATTTAACTTTGTTGTTTTTAAGTATAAAAGTAATTTATTTAATTTCATTTTTGTTCCTTAACTATAACCAAATTTTAGGTTTAAAGTATTGTGAGAGTGTAAATCTGGTAAGAAATTATTTTACTTTCTTATTGATTTATTTGGTTCTTGTTAATAAATTTTATTAGCTGTATTTTGGAGTTTACTTCGGCCGCTGGGCTCTGAGTTCTTCCTTTCCTGCAATTTCTTTTAGCTAGTGCTAACGTTAAAAGCTATTAACCTTTTGTCTGACCCATCAGGAAGGTTACATTGGTGGCAGCGAAAACTGAAAATTTTTGGTTTTTTGTTATTTTTATTGGTTTTGTTTCATGATTTTTATAGCCAGTTAGCACTTTTTTATTGAATTGTTGTATTTACTTTTTTTCTGTATCTGTAGCATTTTAATTTTTCTTTCCAGCATTTAATTAAAGTGAAATTTTCTTGTGTTTTAGATTGAAGTGTGTGCCCTAAAACAAAAATTTGTCTTAATTTTGTGAAAATTTAAAGCAGCTTAATTTAAAAAAAATGGCGAGGTGTACAACCGCAAGCATCAACGTCAGGTGGCCAGATAATTACACAAGCATTTCAAACACATCCATACATGACGTTAGGCATGATTGCCTGTACCATCAAAGGGTACAATGGGAGAACGTCTCCAAAACAATATTTCATAGAAATCAAAGAAAAATTAGATGGCTGGACCGAAGATACAAGACAAAATAGTCAAATACAGACTCGTAGGCAAGGCAAGAAACTTTTATGATACAGAACTAGCAAGTGAAGCCCAGAACTCACACGGAATACTTTTAAAAATAAAATAATAAATAAATTTACTCCAAAGAAACGGTTGCACAATTTCTCAGCAGACTAAAACTTATAGCGAGAGAAATACTGGAAGAAGACCTGAAAACAGCTACAGCAGCTGAAACGCAGGGTATAAAGAAGAAAATTGGTGATATTCTTCTGCAACAATTCCAGATGGGGCTTAAAAGAGACCTGAAAAGACAGGTACTACCACAAATGGTAGGCGAACCCGAGTTAACAATAGAAAAAGCAAGAGCTATGCGATGAAATGTTAAATGTGAGCACCAACAGAATGTCAATGATGGCAATTGAAGAACAGAAATGGTGTTCAAATTCTAGAATGGCAAATCCCTCAAACCAAGAATGTAGATAGACGAAACATCTTCACAGGAATTGACAAAACCAGAGCCCACAATATCACCAGCAGGTACACAACCAGCGCTCAAAATCTAGAGGTAGAAGAAACTATAATAACGCACCCCAACATCGCAACAACGATTCACACTCTAGATCGCAACAAAGCAAGGTTTCAAAAAGGAATAATCGTCGACGAAACCAAGATAACCATACATAGTTGTTAATATCATTCTGCATGCTTAGCCAAAAGCATCTTTGTTTGATGTAGAGTGGTGTCTTTTCTACGCCTGGATGTCCTTTAAGAGGTGAGTCGTGAAATGCTTGTAAGATGTGTAAAGTGAATTTCTTAGGAATCACGAGTACGTCATGGAATTTCCCATTGCGTTTTTTGTACAAAAGATTGTTGGTATCTAGGTATAAATTACTGTTGTCTCCTTCATTATCAATGGTTAATTGCGCTGCTCTACAGAACTTATCTTCTTGTTGTAGCTTGTAGACGTGATCCTTATCGATGGTAGGCAATAACTCAGGTTCTTTAGTTGTTTTCAAGATTTTTTTAGGTATTGTAGTGGTTACATTATTGTTTACGTCTTGTTTAGGCTGTAGGTAATACACCATAATTTTGATGTGTGTATCTTTGAAAAGATATTTAAGCATATCCTGAACGATGTCCTATTGAAGACCATTGAGACCACACGCTGTTCTTGGCATAGCAATAATTGTATCTTAAAACTGTATTACCTTGTCTTTGAAATCTTGGGGGGTTTTCCACAATTGATCATAGGAGGGTTTGTGATAAAATTTCTTTTTGTAATTATGTAATAGATATTCCTCTTTGGCATGCAGAGAACAGCTGTTTCTCCAACCTTTTTCTTTGTGCCAAAAGTTGTCTTGTAAAACCAATTTTCTTTTTGAAGTCTAATGCAATACCTTTTCTCATACGAAAATCTTTTGAAACACAATGAGCTAGTGAAATATTTTCTTTACAGTCCCATAGACTGCCTCTGATTTCTTGAAAATTTTTATTAGTTATGGGTCCAACGCTTCTAATTTGTAAGAATTCTGTGCAAGTGATTTCGTTTTGTGATTCTTCTGATTTATACATTCTGGACAGTGCATCTGCATTAGGGTGTTGTTTTCCACTTTGATGTACGACAGAGAAATTGTATTCTGAGAGTTTCAAACTCCATCTCGCTAATCTAGATGCGAGATCCTTCATGGAGAGTAACCATAGTAATGCTCTGTGATCAGTAATTACCGTAAATTTTCTTCCGTAAAGGTAACAACGAAACTGGTGCATTGCAAAGATTACACTTAAACATTCTTTTCTGTAACGCTGTAATTTATTTGAGCTGCATTCAGTTTCTTTGAAGCGAAGGAAATGGGTCGCAGAAATCCGTTTTTCTCCTGACTAAGGATTGCACCGATAGCTGTTTTAAATGCATCACATTCTATGAAAAATTCTTTGGTAAAATCAGGATAGATTAATATAGTGTCATTTGCAATGGCTTCTTTTAGTGCGTCGAATGCTGCTATACATTTTTCGTCCATTATGAACTTGGTGTCTTTTTTCGTCAGTGACGTTAATCGTTCTGCTATATGAGCAAAATTGTCGATAAATCGTCGGTACCATCCTGCAAGTCTTAGAGATTCTCTAACCTTTTTGACTGAGGTTGGAATAGGAAACGATTTTATAGCTTGAAGTTTATTTGGATCCGCTTGAATTCCAGATATTATATGACCCAAATATTTCACTTTAGGTTTTAAGAATGCGCATTTAGAAGGTTTTAATTTAACATTTGCTGTTCTAAGACGATCGAAGACTGCGCTTAGCTTTTTCAAATGGTCTTTCACTCCTGTTCCATTATGAACTATTATATCATCCAGGTATAGCATGCACATTTCTGCTGGCAATCCTGATAGTGTTGCATTCATAAATTTCTGAAATGTCCTAGGTGCACTGACTAGTCCAAACGGCATTTTCTTATATTGATATCGGTTTCCTAGGGCTGTGAATGCTGTTTTGGGAATTGACTCTGGAGTAAGATTAATTTGATGATAAGCATTTGTGACGTCAAGGGTTGTAAACAGATTTGAATTTTCTAAATTATTTAGCGATTCAGCTAACCGTGAAATAGGAAATATTTCTTTCTTGGTAACTTTGTTGAGATCCCTGTAGTCGATGCATAGACGATGTTTCACGTACCATCTGGTAATTTTTTTGCAACCATTACTGCAGGTGCATTCCACTCTGAGGTGCAAGGTTCGATCACCTTTGCTTGAAGGAGTTTTTCTATTTCCTTCTGGAGCACCTCTCGCTGACTGTAAGGGATGGGGTATTGATTTTTCGAGACTGATGGTGAATTTTCGGTGTCTATATGATGTTTAACCCTGACAGCACTTGACAGTTCTCCTTCACCTTCATCGAAGATGTTCTGGTATTGCTGAAGCAATCGCAGCACCAGATTTTTGATGTATTCATCTAAATGTGATAACTCAGTTATATGTAAAATTGTTAGGTGAACTTTTTGATAGATGAATAATGGTGGATTGACCTGAATTTCCTGTATGTGACATTTGCATTTTTCCTATATTAGCATTAAGAAAATTAAAAAGATTAATTTTAAGAATTGTTTTGTGTAAAAATTATTATTGATTTATTTATGTAGTCAATACCTATTATTAAATAAAATAACTAAGATAAAAATAAAATACAATTGCTATTATCTAAACTACCCCTTTTATAAATCGCTATTCTACCTCTAATGGGTACAATGCACAGCATGGGAATCTTGGAAACGGTAAGAGATACAGAATCGGTTAAATAGAATAAAAGTTGGCTTTTTTGTTGGCGTTTTCAAAATCTTGATATCTTGGATAGTTTCAGAGATATTTAAAAAAAAAGTAGATCTCTTGATTTTTGTTATTTTTTTCTTTTATTTAGTTCAAGAGTTATCGGAAAACCAAAACAACTTTTCCATTACCACTTCTTGTTCTCTATTAAAATACGCTAACAAAATTCCTGTACGACGTTTCGGTTTCGAGTAACCATCATCAACCTCAGTTTTTTAAATAGGCGGAAAGGCAATTGAAAATTGTTTTGGATAGCTCCTGTTGTCACGATTCTAATGATGTAAACATGATAAGGTTATTTTGATTTCTTATGCTGTAAATTAATGCATTCTGTAGTACCCTGGCCTGCACGATCACCTGATCTAACACCATTAGATTTCTTTCCTCTGGGGTTATGTCAAGAATCATGTGCTCAACCAAAATTTTGAAGATAAACAGCAATTATTACAGTTGATCACAGCAGCGTTTAACACAAAAAAATCAAAACCAAAATAACCCTATCATGTTTACATCATTAGAATCGTGACAACAAAAGCTATCCAAAACAATTTTTAATTGTTTTTCCGCCTATTTAAAAAAATGAGGTTGATGATGGTTACTCGAAACCGAAACGTTGTACAGGAATTTTGTTAGCGTATTTTGATAAAGAACAATAAGTGGTAATGGAAAAGTGGTTTTAATTTTCCGATATCTCTTGAAATAAATAAAAGAAAAAATAATAACAAAAATTGAGAAATCTACTTTTTTTTAAATATCTCTGAAACTATCTAAGATATCTAGATTTTGCAAACGCCAACAAAAAGGTCCTATGAATGGCCAACTTTCATCCCATTTAACCGATCCTGTATCTCTAACTGTTTTCAAGATCCCCATGCTGTGTATCCTTATCTTGGACACACTGTATATACTGTGGTGTTACTGGAAAGAACGTAAACTATCTTCACTGCGCTTTTATGAAAATTTTAAACAAATTCTTTATTATTATGTTTATTTTTATACTTTTGTTATGCATGTTGTATACCCAAGCAACTGTTAAAGTATCTTTTTTCCTGAAGTTGTATGAATTTCATATATGTATTATACAGTTTTTTTTCTCTTGTAAAATTCTAGTTTTATCACATCGGAGATATTTCAGGCTCGCCAAGGACATAATGCATTCGTCAATGCATTTAGCGATTACTTCTCAATTGTTTACATTCGGCCAGATTCTAGTTACAGTGATAATTCCACAGTCGTAAATAATTTTCTCTGAATTAATATAAATTATATTTTAAAAAATAAAATTAAGATCGCGATAAAAAACTGAAGTAAATACAAATTTAATTATTATTATATTATATATTATTGATATGATACATCAGACTTGTTTTTTATAGCCGGCAAGCTTACATATATCAAAGGAAATTCTACAATTCAGATCACTTTGGTCCAAATTTATTCAAATTTGTTATTGTGACAAAATCTATGATGTCCTGAATTTTACAATTTGCTCATCTGGGATGGAAAATGCAAAGTAGATCCAGTGTGCTGATTAAGTAACATATGGAATAAATTCAATAACTCAAAAAATATTAATTATTAAGGGTTGTGACGATTTAAATTGTTGGGCATTTTTTAATATTATGCACAAATCAATGACGTCTTCATTATTTGACCAATTACGTCATCAATATTTTGTATAAATGGCAAACCCAAAATATTTTTGCACGCTTTTCGAAGATATTATTTTTTCGTATAGAAAATTTAAAACATTCTAAATGGTATTCCAACAATTTTATTTTAAACACAAAATTTACAATAAAAGCAACAATCTTATAAAAAGGAATAATTTTACAAAAGAACGGGAATTTTACAGAAGATAATCAAAATTTTGACCATTTACAATTGTACTAGATTTAAATAGTTCAAATACCATTTAAAATGTTTTAAATTTCCTAAACAAAACAAAAAAATAATATCTCTGAAAAGCGAATCAAATTTAAATAATTTGAAGATCATTGTACACAGAATTTAATGGCGAATAGTGATTTGCAAAAATATTGTAGGGTTGCCATTTACAAAAAATATCGTTGGCGTCTTTGGTCAAATAATGATGACGTCATTGATTTGTGCATAATATTAAAAGATACCCAACAATTTAAATCGTTACACCTCTTCTTGTTTTTTCCTCGATATATTAATATTTTTCGAGTTATTGGATTTGTTTCTTACTTAATTAGCACACTGTATAACAAACTAGTTTGTAATGTGTATCTACAGGGTATCCCACAAATGAGTATACATAAAGCTTCGGGTAGCTCTATTCTAACATTAATACAAATCCCAAAACTGATGACACGGACTTCCTAAGTGATTCGATATTTCACACGATGCGACGGAAAAAAGAATATTAAATTTGGCAACAGCGTAAAGGCATTTAACAAATAGAGTATCAAGTAAGTTGGTTAATGTTCACTCTGGCTTTTAATATGAAACTATTAGATCAAGAATATTTTAAAGAATTATTTTGCAGGTTAAGATTATAGCCCAATACAAATTTTATTATTTTATGTAAAGATTTATATAAAATACTAATGTGTGAATGTCAGCAAATGCGTATGTAGTAGGCGTAGCATACCACCAGCCTCCGGAACATTCTTTCATCGACAGTTACTGCTACTTGATGAATTCTGTCAATTAGTTCCTCTATAGTGTTGACAGGACATGTTTTTTGGATGCCCCTATAAGATAAAAAGTCTAATAGTGTTAAATCGCTGTTTAGAGAATTGAAATAATTTTTAGCATTTAGTCGATGGAATAGTACCAAAGTCTAATTAATTAACCTGACAATTACTTTCACTTAATGCATGGAGATGGTCATAGGCCCAAACATACTCGTTATGAAAATTAAAAGCACCATCGCCTGTGAACGTCGCTTCGTCTGTTCATAGAATCTTATTTACAAAGCATGGATCTCATCTTTGTATTTCTAACAACCATTAATAAAAGTCCGGAAAAATTCCACTGTTGCGTTTTTCGGAAAAGCGGGAAAGACGCAAAAAATTTTCATTTGTTTGAACGCTCGTAGCAGCTAGACCGTTTATCGTAGAGAGATGATTTGATTTTGTTTTGTCAAAAATTCTATTAGCTTCATTTTTACTTAAAGCACCAGTGAGATTTTTCCGGACTTGAGGGATCTTATGCTACAATTCAAGCTCTTTAAGGTCCAAAAGAAATTATTTGGTATACATTTTTTTTGGGGTAAAGCTCCTCTTCAGAACTAGCTTTACTGGGATATTACTAAAATAAAGAAAAAATAAACATAATCGAGAAAAATGCTTTAAGTAAAAGTGAAATCTAATAGAATTTTTGACAAAACAAAAAATCATCTCTGTAGGATAAACGGTGTAGTTGCCACGAACGTTCAAAAAAATGCCAATTTTTTTTCCGGAAAACGCACCAGTGAGATTTCTCCGGATTTTTGGGAGCTTATACTACAATTCTAGCTCTTTAAGGTTCAAATGGAATTATTTGGTATAAAATTTTTTTGGGGTAAAAACATAATTCTACTGGGTTATATGTAGTACTAATTTTTGCATATATTCTGTGTGTCGGTGCTCTAGTGAAAAACCCAAGCTTTCGGCCTCGTTGTCTCTGTGCGCACGCCGCCGTGGGACTCCAGAAACCATCAAAATTTTGGGTTTTTTTCAATTTCTCGATAATATTTTCTTACCATTGCATTACAGAAGAAGACGTTTTCATTAAAAGTTGTAGAGTATTACATTTGCTACAACTTTGGCGTGAAAAATGCTTTTGTAGAACGATTAGGTAGATAGTTACAGTTCATCAAAAATACCAATTCTTCGTAAAAACGATAGGAGCACTTTTCTGAGATGTTTGATTATTTTTAAAACAGTTTTATTAGTAATTATTAATAATTAATAAATTAACTATTAATAATAATATCATTAACTACTATTTAATTTATTATTATTTATATTAAGAATAATATTTAAAATTTAAATTTTTGCTTTGTAGTTTTTGATTCTCTATCGAAAATTGTTACATTAATTTGAATGAAATTGTCTAAACGGAGATAGTGTAACGGTTTTCTGTGTCGTATACGATTTTCTTACCGACTCTGTCTTCGTGCCATGACTGATCTTCTGAAATTTTTTCTCATGCATTCCAATAATGTAATTAGGCCGTCTTGTACCACCCGGGCTAATTAATACATTATTGGAATGCATTCAAAAAATTTTCCGGAAACAGTCATTGCACTTAGGAGATTATAAGTGATAATTTAGTCCAATAAAATAGTAACTATGGATTTCGTAATCTGTAATTTCATCAAAAATTTAAAATGAGAATCTTCCTGCGAAAATTTGGATTTCGACAATGCTTGTAACTCTGAACAACTTTTCCTAGTAACTTTTTAATGTAAAACTAGTTCTGCTATAACTTTCAATCTTTAGTAAAATTATTTAAAATTTGTCATAATTCTTTTAAGTGTTAGTGTATTTGACCAAAAATTGAAATCGATCAGAAAATAAATAAGGTAGATCCAAGAGTGTGAACTTGAGAAGTGAAATACACTGCAGAACATGACACTTTACACCTTGTTAGACCAAAAAATATATTTGTTGGTTTTGGCACTTAGCCTCTTATTCACTTCCACTCTTTAATTGTGTTGTTATTTAAAATATGACAAATGCAATTAAACTCATAAGAATCAGAAAATCCATGACGCAGTTATACTAAGGGAAATTTATTATTACTTCGAATTTCCTTATCTTAGTATATAAAAAACAAAGTTATCATTTTTAAGTTCATTTGGAATTTATTCCTCAGACTGATGCGAAGTGATACTAAAATAGTTATTAGAGAAACATTGTCTCTGCAAATAAATGCGTACGGTTCGTTGCAGTTAATCCATAACAAACTTTTAAATCATGGCGCGTATTCTACATAAAATAATTTGTAATGTTCTTGTTTTTATATTTGCGCTGAAATGTGTTCATTGTCAAGGGGAAGTAGGTAAGTGATTTGTGATGTTAGTAATTATAGTAGTAGAACTGATAATAACACTGTAAAGTGAACCTAGGAGTTCAAAAAAGACACTTTACACCAGAGGTATATACAATATTTCTTACACGATCATATTTTAAAGAAAATGGTAAATAAACCATTGACGGTAACTTAAGAAATGAAGTTGGGCAAGATCATAAGTGAGGATCATGGATTCATTATAATATCGATACGGCTTTATAACATCGATATGCCAAATTTATTGCAAATGTTTATAATTGTCAACTTTTGATAGTGACAACGAGTTGTAAAGTGCCAACTTTGCAGACGGCATGCAAAAAATTCTTTTTTCTTAAACACGATTTTTGTAATTTTTGTTCTGTTTAATTTAAAAACTTTCTTTTTTACAACTGTCAAAAAAGGTTAAAGTTAAGCATCGCCAAGAATACGGAATGTTTTTTATTTCTTCACAGGGACGCAAAATATATTTTTTACGCACTTGGGCGCAAAAACCATGTTTTACGTACATGGGCGGAATAGAAAACAAAAATGATACATTAGGTAACTCTGTTTATTGTTGCAAATTACGTAATATTACATATTTTGCATTTTAATAGCAAGCTTGTTTTGTATGATTTACTTCAAGAAATCATATAATAATGTTTGAAGGTTGTAGAAAAAACGTTATTTGCATTTCGTGAGCAAAATCAGTGATTTTTCGGCGATCCAACGGTCTCGGCAAAAAATGCCATTCTCATGAGCTACAAAAAAACACTGATTTCGTGCACTTAATACAGAAATAACTAGTTTAGGAATACTATCACAAATAATTCTATGTAGTTGAACTATTGATATTGGATTCTGCTTATGACATTCCATTTTGTTCTATTTCTATTTTATATTATCTAATCCACTAAACATTAATTGAGGACTTTGATGAAAGGAGAGAGAAACTGCAACAATTTAGTTTTGCGAAACTCAAACTGAAACATTTGATGTACTGGCAACGGAAAAAGAATTATTTTAAAATTAAAAAAATTGCTGTCAGCATTAATTAAAATGTCTCTTTAAACGAAAGAAATGCATCTTGGTATAATAACGGAAATATATTAATTTTATATATAGAGTGTGTCCAAGATAAGGATGCCCAGCATGGGAATCTTGGAAACGGTAAGAGATACAGTACTTTGTATTGACTCAATTCAAATCAGGAGCATCCTGTATACAAAATCAGTAATTATAGCCATTAGAACATAACAATATTATTTTGTTTTACTAACAATATTTGAGAAAAATTTCTTTAGCTCTGTAATTATTAAACAAAAATAATATTAAGAATAATCTTATTAAATAATGGTTTTCTGTGGAATCAAGCTAAAGAAAAACTAGAAATGAAGATTTTGTTTCTTGTTGACGTTCAAACAAATGCTTGTTACAACATTCAGAATTGAAAATACTTGATAAAATTTAGTGGAATAAATGTGTCAACTCTATTCATTTAATAGATTGAGGGTTTTTTTCTTTTTTCATCAACATCCTCAATTGTATCTATCTGCTAATGTCACTATTATTGAAACTCTTATTTTATTCATTTCTGGAAAGCTTCTCATTTACTACCTATGATGCTACTCAGACGTATTCTTGCTTTAAAGCATTTTCATATTGTAAATTATTATCCCAATCTACTTCTTATAGGTTACATAAAATAAAAACAATATCACTCTACAATTAACCAGGCCATAAAAACAGCTTATAAAACAATTTGCCCTCTTCACTAACCTGAAAACAATGTTCGCTAGGTGTAGTCGAATTAATCATCACAGAAACCACACAGTAGCTTCTACCGCAAAACTACGTGGACCCTTCTACAATATAATTTTTTGGAAACTCTATGGATATTATTATATTTTATACATTTTTATATTTTAACATTACGAGCTTAATATCATCGGACCCTACAGCATTACATTTTAGATGTTTAAAGTTTTGTTAACTTCTTGAACTGTATCTAGCAAAAATTCAAAAGGTTGATGCAGGGGGTTCATATTGTTTTGATAATAATTAATTTGGTTTCTACAATTATGTGATCCTTTTTGGAAAAAAGAACGTAAATCCATAGAATTGGGGTTAGCTAAAGTGGCAGGCACATTGCGATGATTGGAAAAGCTAATGGTAAGATCTTTTAAGGCACATCATAATTTACGAAAGTTTTTCTGCTTTGAAAGTACAAATAAATATGCTTTTTGTCACGACTGTTCCAATCTAAGAGTGATTCTTATGACCACGTAACGCTCCATGATGATTGCCTTCAAATTGTCAATCAACCAAGGCGCTTTAAATTTTGTAACCCTTATCTCTCGAAGACGGACATGCATATCGAAATCGACAAAATAAAGGCCATGAGCATGGAGACCTTTGTGACACTTTTAATTTTAAATAATGAATATATTTTAAAATTTAGCCTCAAGTATGCAAGATTATTTTTTGTGGGTTGCTCTTTGAGATTAATTACCAAAGAAGTGTTTTATTTTCTTTTACCTTAAACCGACCACCAATAAATAGAAACACCAGAGGATTTTTAACAATGAATATTGTTAACAACAAAAGGTAAGATGACTGACATAACAACCACCTTGAATTCTTGTATAATTAAGTGAATTGTAGATAATTAGTATGGTTCAAGTGAAAGTGCTTTAGAAATTTATTTACTCTGAATTCTACAATAAAAGAGTGCACTGTAGGTGCAAACGTGCCAGTACGATGGAATCTGACAATGATTGCTAATGATTACAATCAAACAAATTTTAACCTGAACTATTTTAATTTGCTATTTGTAAGTCTCTCAGATTTATCATTTTAACTTCCATACAACTTTCAACTGCCTTGTTCACAAAGTTGAAATCACCTTGCCGCGATAACAATTTCCAACTTTTGAATAATTATTTAAAAATTGTAAAAAAGCTAAGAGCCCGTACCCAATAAATAGGTATTTTCAATTATTATTATATGTTTGAAAAGCTTAGGGCTCAAACCCTCTGGTGCAGACCAATACGTGATCTATGAAATATAGAACTCCACAATTATAAAATAACATAATGTCGCATTCAAAAACAAATGTGACACCTTATTATCAATGTCATTATCTTTAATCATTTGATACTACGGAAGCGATTCTAGCTGAGTTAACATTAATTCACTATCAAAACTATGAAAGCGTCCAATAAATTTTTAGCTCACATTTAAACAAATCAAATTTTAAATTACAAAAAACAGTTCAATGATCAGATAATAAATTCGAAGTAATTGTACCAGAAGATGTAATAGTACAATTGTCAACAAACACGGGATCTAACCGTGTACTCATACTATGAGTTACTCTAATAGGTTTATTAAGAATCTGTACCACTACATCATAGCCATTACAACAAACGTTAAAGGGATTATTAATATTGAAAAAATTATATTGAAGTCACCAGGCTTGTGACACTATCAAAGGCGAGAGATACATGAGATAATCAATCATCTAAAGCATTAATAAAATTATTTATATTATTACCAGGCTGTCCGTAAAAAGTCCTGATAACCAGCGTTTTTCCATGTACAGGATGTCCCTAAACTGCATTAAAAGCTTCAGGGAGCCGCCTTCCTTAATCAATTGTGATGACAAAACTTCAAAGGCGAACTCTCTAACCCAGTTAGTTTCTTCACACGAGCCAAAAAAGAAACATAAGCTTGGCAACGCTGCTTAGTCTCTGAAAGTGGCGTAACCTTTACAGCCAAAGATGACGACGAATCATACATCTGATCGCAATAAAAAAATTAAATCAGGCTAGCTATTGAAATAATTTAAATCTAAAGCAATCTAAAGTAAACTCATGTAAAAAATCACATTTATGAAAAAAACTACATTTTTAAAAATTAATTATTTATTTGTAGTTAAAATCTGAATATCAGTAGTACCTGTACGTTTTGTAACAATAAAATGTATTTTAACTTAAATAATGGCACATGCTTTAAACGTCTTCTTCTAAAAGGGTATTTCTGACTGCTCGCGGCCTTTCTCCATTTAAATTATGAATTGGCATAATATTTCCAGTTTCTCTAAGCCTTTGGTGTACATTTCGAATAACGTTATGACTTGGATGGCGTCTATTTGAAAAACGTTCTGCATAAAGTCTGGCAGCTTCATTGTAATTTCCATTACATTGCCCAATAAACAGAATCATGTCGGTATACTCATGCATTGCATACTCCATGACAAAACTAAAGAAAAACTAAACTATAAAACTGAAATACAAAAACTAGAATTAATACATATTAAAAACAAAACTGGAACTACAAGTCAGTAAACAGAAACAGAACAGAATAAAAATTTTAACAAAAACAAAAAGTCAACAAACAACAATAACACAAATAACGGAAACGGAACAGAAAATAATTAACGAAAAACTCAACAACAAACAGCAAATGTGCAAGAATAACTCAAATTACAAAATGTATGTGTAACACCAGCTAACCACAAATGTCAAAATGTAACAGATGAATTATGATGTAAACAATTGTTTAGATTCAACCAAATAAACAGTGTTTGCGTTGTTGCCACATCTGTTTTTACTAAATCTCTTATTTTTAACACCCTCTCTACAAAGAAAACGTTAATAGTTAATGCATTCATAGTGGTAGTAGGGAAAATTCTGGTTGCAGATTTGAGTTCAGGCCTCATAAAGGAAGACGTCTACCTAAAGCTTTTAACGCAGTTTAGGGACACTTTGTATATTGTGATTTTAATAAATAAGTATTCAAATGCTGGAGGTCAGTTTTCACATAGACACCGACACCACCTCCTCCCCAACTGTATCTCTTAGACTATTTCATACGTTACATTAGGTGATAAACAAGTTTTAGAGATTGTGAAGATAGCAAAAGTGTTATTATGCAGTGTGTCTCTATTTCGATGCTCACTATTGGGATTTCGGAAACTGTAAGAGATACGACGCCGGTTAAATTAGAAAAGTTTTAGATATTTTGGAGATTAGTTTACCTATGCTTTTGCTTTTTCAAAAAAGTTAATGGCTTACTAGATATTTGCTAAAAACAAAATTATCTAATTTTTTTAAAGTGAAATATCTCAGGAACGAGCAAAGATAGAAAAGAACAGCAAAGAAGGTGTTTTAAAGAAGTTACTTCGAAACACAAAAAATTATTTTCGCAATTGTCTTTTGTTTAATCTTGAATTAAACAGATTATTTTTCATTTAAAACATAATTCCAGTTTTCTATAAGTTAAATCAAATCTAAAAAATTTTAACATAAATTAATTTAATAAAAAAAAATTAAGGTCATTGCAACACATGAAAAAATGCAGTCACTATTATTATTGTATTGTATTTCATAAATGAACAATGTGCAAACAAGCAACATTGCAAATTTTACTGGCGCAACATAAACAAACTGTCTCAACTTACTTCCTATTACGATTAACAATGAATACAAAAAGAGTATAGGTCAGTAAGAAAATAAACTAGATTATAGAACGTAAATAAAATTGCAGAATTGTATATATTATATCAGCAGTTGTTTTTTGTATATAAGAAAAAATGGGGAATTAATAAATCAGTATTATCAATTAATTGGTGTACTCAATTTACTTATGTATAGCTGCTCATTTTCATCATAGTGTGCCATTACATCTAACACATAAAGTCGTAGAGTTTTATTAAAGAAATTCATTTATTATGCAAAAATTGCTAAAACAAAATAAATACACTTTTACGGGGCATTAGATGCTTATTTGATGCTATCTGTGAATGCTCAGTAAAGTATCTTAAAAGCGTCTTTTCTTATGTTTTAGCAATTGTTACATAACATATACTTCAGACTGCAGAATAGAACTATTTGCTTTGATATACTTTTTCCTCTCTTTGGGAGAAACTTATATCAAACATTTCAAATGATGGTTTTTAATAACAATGCTCGCTTTACAAACAACAGAATTATCAGAAAATTTTGATTTAGTGACATCCTATATTGGGTGCATGCTGTCTTATTAATTGAAATGCTTTATTCTTTCTTTTAATAAAAAAGCTTATTCTGCAAAACCTTGATAACACCGTAATTATCCTTTTAATGTATGTTTCTAGGAAGCTACTGCACTGACAATTCTCAGAGAGCTGGAGTATGTCAATTAATCTCTAATTGTCCATCAGCTATAGCAGCCTCGCAGAAACAAGTTTCTCCAAAAACTTGTGGATTTCAAGGAACACAACCGATTGTATGCTGTGTTGGTGGTGGTGGAGGAGGTGGCGTAAACTCTTCCATTCAACCAACGCCAACACCTACATCAAAACCTACGCCAAAGTCTACACCACCTCCTACACCATCTCAACTGACTGTTTTGAGCGTTGGCGATAAAAGCAAAGCTGGTAAGTTTAGAATGTATATATATTTATACCTTACGGTGTCGGGTTTAGTTTTTACTTTAACTCACTTTAAATTACGCACGAACTTTGACCACTGTTTTTTGTTTTTTGCTAATTCACTGGCTTCGTTTATGGATTTTCCTCTTTTTATTAGTATTTTTGATATCACACTATTCCATGTTTTTTTAGGTCTTTCTCTACTTCTTTTGGCATGTATTTTTCTTTCCCACACTCGTCTTACTGATCTATTTTCATCCATACGTTTTAGATGTCCCCACCAGCTTAATTGTTTTTCTTCAATATATTCTAAGATGGACTTAGTCTCTAGTTCTTGTCGTACTTCAGTATTTCGTATACTGTCTCTCATCGTAATTCCTATAATTTTACGTAATTTTACTCTTCATTCTTGTTGTCATAATCCATGTTTTACTACCACATGTAAGCACTGGTCTGCATAGTGTATAATGTTAAAATCATTCATTTTAGTTTTTCTGCTGATTTATTTTTTGCTGATAAAAGTATTCTTTATTGTATGAAATAATTTTTCTGTTTTTTCTATTCTTTCAATAATATCATTTTCTTCTCCTCCCTTATTTTCTCTTGTTACTCCAAGGTACTTAAAGGTTTTTACTTGTTTTACCGTCTTTCCATCTATTTGTATATTTGTCTGTTGTGGTTCTTTATATATTACCATTATGTTTGTTTTTTCACTGTTTATTTTCATTCTGAACTTGGTTAGTACTTTATTCCATGTTTCAAAATTTCTTTGCAGGTCTTTTTGATTTCTGATCATAATTACCACATTATCTGCGAATGCACATTCTGATATTTCTGTAATCTGCATTTTTCTGTACCCTACCTGGAGTCTTTTCAATTCCGGATTACACTCTTTCATTATTTCATCCATGGGTACTGTAAGCAGTGCTAGACTCATTACTTCTCCTTACCTTAATCCTCTTCTAATTTGGAATGATTCTGACTTCTTATTTCTGCTTATTATATAGTTTATGTTTACTTCATATAGATTGCTAATTGCGTGTATAAGTTGTTAATTTACGCCTCGTCTTTCTAAGCTTTCCCACACCTTTTGTCTTCTCACCCTATCAAACGCCTTTTCTAGATCAATAAATGCCATATAGGCCTTGCTATTGCTCGAGAGCGTTTTTTGTAAAATCTCTTTTATTGTAAATACGTTATCTTGCACACTTCTTCCCTCTTTGAAACCGCTCTGTGTTTCTAGTAATGTTGGTTCTACTATTTTTCTTAGTCTCTTTTCTAGTACTCTTTCGTAGGTCTTTACTGTCGTACTTAATAGGGTTGTGCCTCTATAATTACTGCAGTTCCATGCATCTCCTTTCTTGAATATGGGTAAGATTACACCTGTTTGCCAATCTTTGGGTATTTCCTTCTCTTTCCACGCCTTATTACATATATTTACAAATAATTTGATACCTTCTATTCCTATACTTTTTAACATTTCTGCAGTAATGCCATCATGTCCCGGAGTTTTTCTATTTTTTGTTCTTTCTAATACTTCACTCACTTCTTCTATCGCTATTACATCTGATATTTTTTCGTTTTCATCTTCTTCTTTATTTAGCATATATTATATCTTCTGTTCATCTTCTTCATCTAATAGTTCTTGGAAGTACTCCTTCCATCATTGCATGATTTCATTATCTTTTGTTAGCAAATGTGCTTCTTTATTAATTATTTTGCACTGCTGAGGTTTTTTCCAGATCTTATTGTTTTCAATACCTGATATAATAGTGTTTGGCTTTCTTTACTATTTGTTACCATTTGTTTTCCAAAATCTTTCCAACTTTCTTCCTTCGCTGCTCTCACCATAACTTTTACTCGTGTGCTTTGTTCTTAATATTCATTATAATTTTCCTTTGTTCTATTGCTTAGTATTTTTTTTTATTTTTTTGTTTTACTTGTTTTTTTATTTTATTGTTCCACCAATTGGTTTGATTTCTGCCCTTATGCACCTTTGTCACTCTACATATTTCTTTGGCTACTTTCTTTAGTGTTTGTTTGAATCTCTGCCCCACCTGTTCTAAGTCTTCTGCTAATCCTTTTATTACCGTCATCTCATTGTTAACTTTCCGACCATATTCTTTTGCTATTGCATTATTTTTCAGTTTATACGTCTTTATAATTTCATTCGTTATGTTTCTTCTTTGGTATTTTCTTCTACCTTGGCTTTTGTTTTCTTAATTTTTGCTTCTAATAGATAATGGTCGCTATTTATCTCAGGCCCTCTCTTACTTTTACGTCTCGTATCACTCTTCTGTTACTTCTCTACACTAATATATAATCAATAATCAATCTATCTAGTTCTTCCTTCCCTCGTCTCGTATACTTGTGTACATTTCTGTGTACATAAAAAGTATTTGTCACTATAGATCATTTATGGCACAATAAACTATCAGTTTTCTTCCATTGCTGCTTTCTTTCTCTTCTCCATGTGTACCTACAGTGTTTGTAGCTTTACCATTTTGTTCCTACCCTCGCATTGAAATCTTTTATAACAAAAATTCTTCCCTTACTATTTTCTGTTGCAAGGTTAAGTTCCTCCCAGAATTTATCTTTCATTTCTGCAGTTTCATCTTCATTAGGTCCAGAAACAGTTACTATCGTCATCTCCTCACCTGTTTCGTTTTTTAATTCAACTGTTATTATTCTTTCTGTCTATCCTTTCCAACTTTGCACATCATTTTGTCTTGTTTTATTTATTATACATCCCACTCCCGCTGCTACTTTTTTCTTTTGTCACTCCGCTGTAGAATAGTAGATGTCCATCTTCTAATTTTACTTCTCCTATCCCTTTCTTCTTTGTTTCTGTTATTTCCATCAGATCTACGTTTTATTTAGTAAATTCCCACTTAATTCCCATTTAACCCTCTAGTATTCCATGTTGCTAACTTTCAGAATTTTTTTTTCTCTCCGTTTTCTATCTACATTTATGTTTGGTTTCTTTACCATTTTCATGTCCTTATTCTTTGCTTCTGTCGTCATCTTATTATCCCCCCTTTTTTATCATTATTAGTTTTTTGAGTCTTCATTCTTTTTCTTATTACCATATTTCTTTACTTCTATCAACCTTCCTTCTTCATCATCCCATGTCCATATTAGGTGCATGCTGTCTTATTAATTGAGATGCTTTATTATTTCTTTTAATAAAAAAGCTTATTCTGCAAAACCGAAATAACACCGTAAATATCCTTTTAATATATGTTTCTAGGAAGCTACTGCACTGACAATTCTCAGAGGGCTGGAGTATGTCAATTAATCTCTAATTGCCCATCAGCTATAGCAGCCTTGCAGAATCGAGTTTTTCCAAAAACTTGTGGATTTCAAGGGACACAACGGATTGTATGCTGTGTTGGTGGTGGTGCAGGTGGCGTAAACCCTCCCATTCAACCAACGCCAGCACCTACACCAAAACCTACGCTAAGACCTAGGGCAAAACCTACACGAAAGCCTACACCACCTCAACCAACTACTTTGCGCGTTGGCGATAAAAGCAAAGCTAGTAAGTTTACAATGTAATTACTGATTACTTTACATAGATACAAAATGTTTAATGTTTATAGAATGCAAAGAGTATGCGCAACATGTGAACGTATATGCAGCATTAGGAAGTGAGGGCGTTGCTGATTGTGTAGTAGAAGGTGTTCCTTCAATCATTGGGGGTGTACCAGCCCAACTAAAAGAATTTCCACATATGGTATATACTATGTCATTCGAATATTTAAATGCATTTTCATTATTAGTTATAAAATTTTAGGCATTACTCGGTTTTGAAGATGAAGATGATAAAATAAGCTGGAAATGTGGTGGATCATTAATCAGCGATCAATTTATTTTAACTGCAGCTCATTGTTTGTACCTTCAACGCTAGTAAGTTTGTTACTTTGGTTACTTAATAATTCGACCATAATGCAGTATTTTCATCTAGCAATAAAGAAAAATAGAATTTAACAAGTTTCTCTTCTTTCTTAGTGGTGAAGTAAAACACGTCAGGGTTGGAGATTTACAGATAGGAAGCGACAAAGACGGAGCACAACCACAAGATTTCACTATTATAGAGATATACAGGCATCCTAGTTACAGGAATTCATCCCATTACAATGACATAGCTCTGCTTAAACTTAATCGCAAAGCTGAACTGAACAATTTTGTTAGACCTGCTTGTCTGGAAACGCGTCCTTCAGTCAATTTCAATTACCATCCTATGGCTAGTGGCTGGGGAAAAACTAAGTTCTTAGGAGACAACAATACTACTTTACTAAAAGTTGCTTTAGAGTATTTCACACATACTGAGTGTGACAAGGTTTACAAAAGCAGTTTGAGAGATATACGTTTAAGAACGGGAATTAATGATACTAGTCAGGTGTGTGCGGGATCACGTAATGAATCTAAAGATACTTGTCAGGTAATATAATATATAATATAAACCGTATTGTTTTCAAGTATAGACAGCGAGAATCTAATTGAATTTTGTGTGCTAGGGCGATTCAGGAGGTCCCCTTCAAATAGTGAATAAAGAACCCTACTGTACATACAACATAGTTGGAATTACATCTTT
>VTPC01002891.1:0-11825 GCA_011009095.1 Ignelater luminosus | reverse complement strand
TCAGAGAATCAGTCCAAGAGTAGGCATCATTTAAATTTATTGCTTACAAAACAGGACGTTATTGCAGAGAGTTTTAGATATTTCAGCTATTTATTTTCTTGGATTTCTTTGTTGTTCTTTTTTAAATTGTAAGGTTAATGTTGATTGCTATATGTCTGAGAGTCTCTATCTGAATGGTGAATTTTCCCTCTTAAACTCAAAATTTCATTTAATCTTAATACTTGTTTTTCTGCTACAAGGACAAAGTTGCTAAAGTCAGACTAGGGCAGTTTTAAAGGCAAATAGATCCATAATTCAAAATGCTAATCCTTTGTCAGGTTAAAAAATAAACAATTCATTGTTATGTCATCAAATAGGGGACCAAAATATTCACAGATTCCAAGACCAAATTAGGTGACCTTGAAAGTTGTTTGCAAACTAGGTCGAGTGTCAATCAACAAAAAGTCTGTTCTTTCTCCTATAGTACTTTACCCTTTCTCTTTCATTTCACATACGTACTTACCATATTTTTCTAAGCTTCTTCTCCAGTAAGTTCTTTTCCTAGATTAATACATCGGTTTGACCCTGACAAGAATACTTCAGGACTATCTTATTCGGAAACCTTATACCTGCCTTTTAGACAGTCTATTTGTATTATTTAACTGTCAAAATTTGCTACAGTTTTGCTTATTGTTGTTCGTAGCATGCAAGACCAAATCTTAAGAAGAACGGACCAAAAGAATTTCTTGTATAGTAATCTTCCCTGTTTTTATAAAATACTTGCATATGGATTTGGTGTGAGATCTCTAAGTGAAGATTATGGTATGCCATACTCAATTCTATACCAGTAAACAACAAAACTAGTAATAATTTGGTTAATCCAAGGTGTACATTAATACAAACTACTAATTAAAACATTGAGCTCATACCTAAAAAACATATCAATGACGTCATACTGCCATGATACTAAAGTATTATAAAAATATAAGTTATATTCGTGTTTGTACAAACAAAAAAACAAGATATTTTTTGATATTTTCTTATTCCTCGCTCATTGCTGATTACAAGTACGTAAACTGCCAATTTTGTCAACTTGTAGATGATGTAGTACGAAAATTACCTTACTTTAGGATTATAAAGCATCAAGAAGATTTGATAACTTTTATGCAAAGTTAAGAGTGAAATAAACTTTCTATTCTAGCAAATTTATATTAGAAATATGATCCTTTCTTCATCACCCTAGATGTTGAAAACTACAATTCTACTTGCTCCTAACTGACTTTTTTTTTGTAGAAATTAAAAACCTTTAATTATATGGTTATACTATACCTGTTCCACATGTAGGTAGTTAAGTATACCGATTAGAATTTGTCTCTCAAACTTCGCATAACACAAAATACGATAGTACAAAGTCATCAAAAAGTTAACAAATAAGTGAAATTTAACTACGGCGGTACATAATCGAAATCTAAGCGATATACAAGATTCACGTTAAGGGATAACGAGATACTTGTATAGGTTTCAGGATGCGGTCTATTCAGAAGTCGCGGCTATTCCGCTTCAAAATTTCAAGTACTCTTAACTGTCCAGAATAACATGTGGACGATCAGGAACACGATCAGACGTTTATATTTCTACTATTTTGAACTTTATTTTCTCTTACTATAAAGCACAGAGGAGATTATACAAAAGTTGTCTTTTTGGAAAGTAAACACAAAAAAGTTAGGATTGTAAAATATTTTGGTTCAGTGTTAAGATGAAACGAATCCCACTCTTTTCAGTGAAAAGTTTGAGGTTTTAGGGGTGAATTTCAAATTGCTTTATGCGATACGATGGGGTAGTTTTGAAATAAACTTTAGACGATGCGTTTCGAACAATTAAATTCAATAAAAGTTCAACTTCGTGATTTTATTCAAATTATTAAAATGTGGTTTATTATTATTTCATTCATGTTAGATTTAAAAAATATGAAATTAAGTGGTGCACCCCACTCGATTCGCTTCATCGACCCCTATATTCTAACATTGTTTTAATTGTGCCGAGTGTAGTTTACTACTAGTAATCTAGAGTAAATAGGAGCACAATGGTACGAGAACAATAAAATATCACAATTTGGACATACTACAATAATGAAAAAACGGTTTGCGCGAATCCACCACATATTATTTCGTTTAGAATTTAATCAGGAGGTGGGCAGATTGCGAGCGCTTTAGAATATTTAGACAAAGAACGAACCAGTGGGAGGTTGAGCGTGCATGCTGTGACAATATACAGCTTCTATTATACCATTATTTTGTTCAATAGGGATCACTATATCAAGCGATTGCTACTGAAAAGGTACACTCGACTTAAATATTTCGAATAGAAAGAAACCTGGATGAAAGAACCGGGAGGAAACTTAAGTAATTGCGTTTTAACGTTTGTTTTCCGGTCTTTTAACATGATACCCTGCCTTATTGTATTTAAACTTCTTTTAAAAGACATAAGATTTTCTTGTTTTTATTATGTTTTCTTTAGATGTAACTCGGTTTTATATTGACAAGAAATATCTCTGTAGAATTCACTTTAAACAAAAAAGCTATTGAAGGATTATTTCGTATTAAAAAAGAAGTTATTGTATTTCAAAAAGGGTAATATTCTTTTTTTTAATTTTTATTTCTAAATCAGCTAGACAAATTATTAGTTTTTGGAGGAAAAGTAATCTATTTAGTAACAGTTTTATAATTAAATTGAGAATATTTGCAAAATGATATCAAATAAAGGAAAAAGGGAAAACGGAATGCGGATATTTAAATATTCCAATTAGGTACCCAAAATCCTCATAGGTCAAAAGGTCAAAAAAAGAAAAAATTAAGGATACATGAATTACCCCAATCTAATTGAGATCTAAATCTGCCTACTCTGCAATGATACTTAACTTACGAATAATTCAAACTTAAAACAGACCAACCAAAATATTCTTCAATGAGAAGAAACCATTAATAGCGCCAGTGTTGCTATTATAAAAAAATGTTTTATAAATATTCTTCAATTTTGGAAACAAAGAAACCTAAAGAACTCATGAAACACTAAATAAAACGAGGTTAGTATCAAATGAATTGAATGGTCTGTGGCATTGTTATTAATTTCTAAGGTAAGATTTATTAAATGTCCGTATATTATGAATGGTAAATGAAGATTCATCAAAAACCTTTATCAGATGCATATCATCGCTTGAGAGCAGAACTATTCTATGTCCGAAATCCTCACTTTTTTACTTTAATGTTTCAAGTTCTTAGGCGATACTAAATAAATATATACATAGAACATTTTTTAGACGCAAACTATATTGACCTTGAAATTAATGAAAAGATAAGAATAGAATGCCAATTTCCCTTTGAATAAAATGTAATTTGAACGAATATTCCAAAGTATCATTCATTATTCAAAATGTCCATTGAAAAAGAATCGGAAGATTTCTCATTGCTATGAAAGGAAGAAACGAGGTTTCTTCAATTCTATTTTTTGTAACAAATTGTGGTTTTAAAAAACTTTCAACAATAACAAAGTCTTCAAAGATTGCTTTTTTTAAAACTTGTCATAATCTATTTACCAGTACATAATTGCAGGCCTCCTATAGATCTACAAAGAGCATGTGAAATTTTCCTCTCTGTGGTAGTTTTTTACATTATTCGTTTTAAGTAAATATTGTCAATAGATGATCTCCCTATCATCTTAACTGGGGGACAAAAAAAACACACCACCCCAAATTCTGTGTTAAATTGAAAAATTGCAACCTTGTTTCATACAGGTTCAATAATTCAAGCCTGGATTTAAGGAAGGTCAGACCATAAGAGCAATTTTTATACCAAGAAGATAGCCCTGCACAACCATTACCGTGTGTGGTCGGACATTATTATTAAACACTGTAATATGTGTAGCCTGTTTTTCTTACTCGCCAGTATATTTCCTTTTCTATTCGTTTCTTATGTCTCTACAGATCCACACAGTCTGTCTATAGCAATTACTGCGTAGAACATAATTATGACTTCACTATTTTTGACTTTACCATATCATTCAGATACCGCTCATTACGATTACGTTCTCCCACTTTTCATAAACTGTATAACAAGCCCTCAAGACTCTTCATTTTATGATTGCTCAATATTTTTATATTGACCTCACTTCAGGGCAGTTGGGAGGAATAAATTGCTCGAAGCAAAATTTAAGTTGTTACCATTCATTCAGTTGCTGTAATGAACTAAGGGCAAATCCGTCAAAAAAAAAAACAAATAATTAGTGGGTTTAATTTCTGCTCTTAGACACCCCACTTTATTAAGAGTTTGACTGACTATGCTGATCGTGATAAAAAAAAATCAATTCTACGGCTATACATACAGATCCCTTGCCACAGACAAGCATTTTGATGACTTATTTCTATCTTTTCAACATCGGAATCACCGTCAGTTACTGCGTGATGAACAATTCTAGAGCAGGCGTCTGCAAGAAATTGTTAGAATGTTATACTATTTGAACAAACCCGCCAAAATAGTTTAACTTTGTTATTTAAGCGTATGCATAGAAACTATCTTGCTCCCTAAAAAAGATGGCTGTAGTTCTTAAAAATATAATAACATCGTGCATTGTATTCAATTTGAAGTTGTTTATAATTAAAAGAATTTTATAAAAGCTGCTGCATTTTCTTTATTTTAATATTGGTTATGGGCCCAGTGTACTCAAGTATAGGCCAATATAGTTCAGTGTAGCTGGAAGTTTGATAAAAGTTGAAAGTAAACGAGTAGAATTGAGCAGGTATTAAAAAAGGATAAAACAATAGACCGATTGGAAGTGTCCAGTGAAAATAAATACGGTATTATTCCGTTTAGCGGTAGCAATTTTGATAATTGGAAGTTTCGAATGGAATCGGTACTAAAAGCTGCCGAAGTTGACGTTGTGTTAAAGAGCATCAAAGAAAATGAGAAAGATGAACAGTGGCGGAAGAAAAATAATAAAGCCAGAAATATTATAATTTAGAGTGTGGCCGATTCACATTTAGAATACATAAAAGATATTGATGAAGCCGTTGAAATGTTAAAGAAATTAGAAATAACGTTTGCAAAAAACGGTACGTGTTCAAAGTTCTACTTATTAAAAGAATTAGTTAATTTGAAGTATGATGCACAAGAAGATTTGCAGCAGCATTTTTCTAAGTACGATAAAATCTTCAGAGAATTAAGAAGCTTGGGAACGAACTTCTAAGAGTCAGATATAGTATGTTTCCTGTTATTATCAATGCCACATGAATGTGAAAGTGTTGTTACAGCAATAAGAACGGTATCGGAAGACAACTTAAAACTTATGTTAGTTAACAATAGGTTGTTAGAATTTAAACTGAATAAAAATACTTCAGTTAAGATTAAAAGTAAAGTGGATGCCTCATTTATTGCTACAAAAGTAAACCAAAAATGTTATCGTTGTGGAAAAATGGGACATTTGAAAAATGTATGTGGTATAAAGTGCTTTGTGTGTAATAAGTTCGGGCATAAAGCAATAAATTGCTTCAGAAATGTTAAGAAAACTGGTAGAAATAATAGCCGAGCTAATTATGTTAAAGAAGACGATGAAGATTGCACAACCATCAGTAAAAGAAAAACAGGAAAAGAAGATGTAGCCTTTTGTTCAACTTCAGCAGAAGAAGCAAGTAAAAATTCAAATGAAATTATTTGGTGGTACGCGGATTTGGGGGCAACACATCATTATATTAGTGATGAGGGAATTCTGATTAATAAAAAATATTTTGACGAGCCAAAGTCCATTCAGTTAGCGGAAAGAGGAAAATGTATGGTTGCAACTTGTTATGGTGATGTAAAAGTAATAAGTTCAGTAGGAAATAAGAAAATACCAATTACATTAAGAAATGTTTTTTGTGTTCCTGAATTAAGGGTAAATTTATTATCCATTTCAAGGATAGAAAAAGTTGGCTTTAAAATAGTATGTGTTGATGGTACTATTTCTATTGAGAAAAACAAAAATGTTTATGCACAAGGAGAACGTTCAGGTAATCTTTATATATCAAAATTTCAAATGAATAGTACCAATAATGCAAACTTAGCAGTTAAGCTAGATAGTGAATTATGGCATAAAAGATACGGCCATCTAAATTATGATTCGTTGTCAAAAATCAGTAATGTAAATTTAGTCAATGGATTAAATTTTAAAATTAATAAAGGTAAAAAGTTTTGCGAAGTGTGTGTAAGGGCAAAACAGAAATGTTTTCCTTATTATTCAAAAAGTAGTAAATCAAATAGAGTTTTAGAGTTGATTCATACTGATGTCTGTGGACCTATTACACCAATTTCGCTTAACGGCAATCGTTACTTTGTAACTTTTGTAGATGACTATTCAAGGTTTGTAATGGTATATATAATTAAATCCAAAGATGTAGTTTTTGAATGCTTTAAGAATTATAAGGCCAAGGTAGCAGCGTTGTTCTGTAGTAAGAAAATAGCAAAAATCAAATGTGATAATGGGGGTGAATATTGTTCAAAATCACTTACTAATTTCTGTGCACAAAAAGGTATTCAAATTTCATATACACTACCCTGCACTCCCCAATTAAATGGTGTTGCCGAAAGGATGAACCAAACACTAATGGATAAAGCAAGAGCAATGATTATGCAAGCAGAAATGAGTAAAAGTTATTGGGAAGAAGCAGTACTTACTGCTGCGTACATAACAAATCGAACGCAGTCTTCCTTGATTAAAAACAGAACACCTTATGAATTATGGTTAAAGAAAAAACCAAATGTGTCCAATATGCGTGTCTTTGGGTGTACAGCATATGCAAGAATACCTGACTCACTTCGAACTAAATTGGATGACAAAGGAGTGAAATGTAGATTTATAGGTTATGCAGAAAATGGGTATCGGTTATTAAATGAGACAGAAAACAAGATTATTCATAGTAGAAATGTAATTTTCAATGAAGACAGTTTTTGTATAGTGAAAGGAAATCGAAAGGAAAATAAACTTTTTGAAGATGAAAATGAAAATATAAAAGATGATGAAAGAAATGATGTTGAAGAAAAAGATACAGATTCAGAAGCTGACGTAGATGGTGTTAAAGAAGATGATGCGAGACCGAAGAGAAGTATAAAGTTGCCACTACATTTTCAAGATTATGAAATAGATTTAGGTTGTCTAGCCTTATTAAGTAATTTTTGTGATGTTCCCAAATCATGTGCAGAAGCAAAGAGAAGCTCAAAATGGAATTATTGGGAACGAGCCATTGAAGACGAGTTAAATGCGTTACAAGAAAATGAGACATGGAAATTGGTTGATAAACCTGAAGATGAAGAAGTTATAAGTAACAGATGGGTGTTTCGAGCAAAAGAGAATGATAAAGGAAAATTAATTTACAAAGCAAGATTAGTTGCTAGAGGGTTTGAACAGGATGAGGGTTTAGAAATTAATGAAAATTATGAAAACAAAGAATGTTTATTGAATAAAGCTATTTATGGCTTAAAACAAGCTCCTAAAATATGGAATGAAAGATTCAACACCTTTATGTCAAGTTTAAATTTCAAACGTTCAAAATTTGACTATTGTTTGTTTGTTTTTCTTAAACAGAACATACGATGCTATTTGCTATTATATGTAGATGACATTTTGTTAGCATGTAATGATAAAAATTTTATAAATTATGAAAATCAAAATTGTGTGAAACTTTTAAAATGAAAAAGTTAGACTTTGTTAACAATTTCTTAGGAATAAGAATCTGTAAAGATTTTGAAAACAAAATTATAACTATTGATCAAATTTCTGCAATTAATAATTTAGTGAAACGTTTCAATGTAGAAAACTGTCAAAATTTTACAACACCTATTGAACATAATTTAGTTTTAGAAAGATATTGCGATGAGAATTTGAAAACCAAACTGCCTTATAAGGAACTTTTAGGTTCACTGATGTATATAATTATGGGTACAAGGCCGGATATCTGTTATTGTGTAAGTTATTTTGGTAGATATCAGGATTGTGCAACGGATGTGCATTTTAAGCACCTGCTGAGAGTATTAAAATATTTGAAGTTTACAGTGGATTTAAAATTAAGTTTCTGTTGTTCAGATAATGATCTACAAGGTTTCTCTGATGCAGATTGGGCAAATGATGCTGATCGAAAATCAGTAAGTGGATATTGTTTTAAATTATTTGATAATCTTGTCATCTGGAGTTCTAAAAAACAATCAGTTGTATCACTGTCCAGTACTGAATCAGAATTTGTAGCCATATGTATGGCAAGTTGTGAACTTTTATAAAGGGTTTTCCAATAAGAGGTGTTATTTTGAATAGCCCGCTATTTCGGTAGATGTCACTTTTGAAGCTATCATTTCTTGACATTTGACAAGTAGAAACTACGCCATTAATAAATATGGAACGATACACGCTTCAACAACGCATTGAAATTATTAAAATTCACTATAAAAATGGTGAAAATTTGGCAGAGACGGTTCGTAAAACTCGAACATTTTTGGGTCACCGTGAAGCACCTTGTCGGACCGCAATACAGAAATTGGTGAAAAAATTCGAGCTCTTGGGACAAGTTAGTGATGTGAAGAATAAAACCCGTGCACGTCGCTCAAGAACAGCCGAGAATATTGCTGTTGTAGCCGAAAGTGTTAAAGAAAACCCAGGTTTGTCCATTCCTCGTCGTTCTTTGGAATTAGCCATTCCACAAACGTCATTACACCGTATTTTGCATAAAGATTTGGGTCTTAAGGCTTATAAAGTCCAGTTAACACAAGAACTCAAGCCGGCCGATCATCAACAACGTCGTGTCTTTGCTGATTGGGTCGTTGAAATGCATGAAAATGATCCAGAATTCCATCGAAAAATCATCTTGAGTGATGAGGCCCATTTCCACCTCGGTGGCTTCGTCAACAAGCAAAATTGTCGGATCTGGGGCTCAGAAAATCCAAGAGTTATTGTTGAAAAGTCTCTCTATCCTCAACGTGTGACTGTTTGGTGCGGTTTATGGTCCGGCGGAGTCATTGGACCTTACTTTTTCGAAAATGAGGCTGGAGCAACAGTTACGGTGACTGGATTGCGCTATCGAGAGATGATTAACGATTTTTTATGGCCGGAATTGGATGGTATTGATCTGGACAACGTTTACTTTCAACAAGACGGCGCTACGTGCCACACAAGCAACGAAACCATTGATCTTTTACGGAAAAAGTTTCCGGACCGTGTTATCTCTCAAAGAGGTGATCACAATTGGCCACCGAGATCTTGTGATTTAACACCTTGCGACTTCTTTCTTTGGGGCCACGTGAAAGAGAAGGTCTACGCCAACAGCCCAGCGTCGATTCAAGACCTCAAAGATGGAATTCGTTAGGCTATCGAGGACATAGGGCAGCCACTTTGCGATTTGGTTATGGAAAATTTCATGAAAAGGATATTGTCCTGTAAGCGTGGTCGTGGTGGTCATTTGCCTGATGTTATTTTCCACTATTAACGGCATACCTTCCTCTTTATAATGAAATAAACATCCGATCATTTATATTAAAAAATGGCACTTTTCTTTGAATATCAAAATAACACCTCTTATTGGAAAACCCTTTATAAGGAATTTGTTAGATGATCTGCATATTACATATTTATTACCATTTATTTTATTTGAAGATAATCAAAGTACAATTAAGTTGCTTCAGAATTTTGAAAATAATAAAAGATGTAAACATATTGATGTTAAATTTCATTTTGTAATAGACTTAATAGTTAAAGGAATAATGAAGATAGTCTATGTTAGTACACATGATCAGTTAGCAGATATTTTTACTAAGTCTTTGTGTCATGAAAAATTTGTTAATTTAGTTAATATGTTAAGGCTAAGTTAAAGGGCATGTTTAGAAGTTTTGTCTGGTTTGAGGGAGGGTGTTAGAATGTTATACTATTTGAACAAACCCGCCAAAATAGTTTAACTTTGTTATTTAAGCGTATGCATAGAAACTATTTTGCTCCCTAAAAAAAGATGGCTGTAGTTCTTAAAAATATAAGAACATCGTGCATTGTATTCAATTTGAAGTTGTTTATAATTAAAAGAATTTTATAAAAGCTGCTGCATTTTCTTTAGTTTAACAGAAATTGGCTTTGACCTAGGTCTTGTTGTTCGACACAGTCAAAATTTCTGATCGAATCGGCGTACAGCTTCCTTGCACGGGTCTTCGTCTGCTGTTTTGTCCAACATACCGCAATGAAGCCAACTTGACTTTATTCCAATTTTTCTTGACCTACTAGATCAGCAAATTAAAGCAGTTTAGCTTCTTGACCACGTCTCGGACGGAGATTCTTTTCCTGGGCGCTCAAACTTTTCTTGAACTTCCTACTAACTTTCATGAGTCAATGACGCTGATATATTTCAGCTGTTTCACAATCACCCGGTACTGCAAATCCGGATCTTCTATATTGTTGTGGACTATTTTGCCACGGAAAAGTTTGGCCATGATTTGTATTTTGCTTGCTTTCTCCATTTTCTGGATAAACTTACTTTGGCAGTTATGCAAGTGACAAATGTCATTCATGGTTAGGTGGGAAAGCGTTTTGGAGCTGTAAGCAATTTTGAATAAACGAGTTTTTTATGCAGACTTTATCTAAGCGGGTCTCCTTATTGTCGGTCCCATCGGACCTATTGAAAAGAGGGTCTGTATGTTACGTTTTTACACAAAATGTGAAAAATACATTAATTTACTGTAAATTTCGAGGTTAACTTTGACAGATGTCAAATTAGCAGTGATGGATTTATGTAGGCTTAGGCCCGCGAGACCCCGGCCTAGGGCGGCAAGATTTGAGGGGCGCCAAAATTGGAGGCGCCGCAAAATTTGAGAGACGATAACAATTCGAAATTCATCGCAAAATTCCAGCTAAGTGCTTTGCGTTTACAGCGTAATCTGTTACGAATCGAAAAAAACATATTTTGCGGCTTAGAATTCAAATTATTTTCTATTTCTTTGGAAACATAAAATTTAGATTTATCATAGTAAGATTAAAAAAGTAAAAATAAACAAACATAAAAGCTGATGCCGAAAAGTTTGTTTTAGGAAAATGTATACTAGTTCACTATTGACAGTTATATACCACGACTATCAGGCTAACAATTACCTACTTGACTGTCATGCGTTTCGTTAGAACTCACCTCTTTGTTACTTAAAATCGCAGAACGTAAATGTGAAGGATTATGTATACATAACATGCAAAGTTACATTCCTTACACACTCGACCTAATTTAATGGTACACCACAAGAATCTCAAATCCATGAATGCTCGGCTAATTGTAGGCGATAAATTGTGACTTTAATTATGGCCGGAGCTGTTCATTTTCTAGACCATTTTTAAATCGATTTAGCACCCTCTATGTGTTAGCTATAAGTAGGTATGCCTAGTTGTAGGTCAGAAGTAAAGAAGTTTATTGTATTAAATATCTACAGGTCGTGATAATTATCAAGTAAGTTAAGGAAACTTTTAATTGCTATATAATTAGTGGAAATAAGTTTTGTTGGTAATTAATTATGAAACAGAAAAGCTAAATAATAAAGTGTTGACGTGTGAAAACTGATAAAGTTTTTTCCTTGTTTACAGTATTTTTGATATAAATTAGCAACCTTGTTAAGTAAAAACTTTGTCAGATGTGGGATTCGAACCCACGCTCTCTTTCGAGAACCAGAGCTTAAATCTGGCGCCTTAGACCGCTCGGCCAACCTGACTGATGCGTTATGCTTGATAGAAAGAGAATAGTTAATAAAACTCAATGAAAAATGAAAATTAGTTTCTAGAAGGATAACATGTTTGTAACAATATACCTTACAAGT
>VTPC01002890.1:0-52598 GCA_011009095.1 Ignelater luminosus | reverse complement strand
TTATGTTACCACCAGAAGGTTACGATGTGAAGAATAAAGTATGTAAACTAAACAAAGCTCTCTATGGATTAAAACAGGCACCTTTAAAGTGGAATGAACACTTCACAGATTAGAAAGTAAAAATTTAAAAGCATTAAAAACAGAAAGATGTATTTTTACAAATGAAGACCAGTCAGTGACAATTGCCAATTATGTAGATGATGGAATCATTGTAGGAAATGAAAAGAAAATAAAGAAGATACTAATTGAAATGAGTAAGAAATTTAAAATGACAATTTGTGAAAAACCAAAGACCTTTTTAGGAATGAAGATTGAAAGAGAAGTAGATGAAAGAAGCAAATGCAGTAAAAAACCCATGATGTCCAACAACATCAACAATAAAAATGAGGAAGAAGAATGCAGTTATCCATTTAGAGAAGCAGTTGGAAGTATGCTGTACTTGACCAACAGGACGAGACCTGATCTATCATATGCAATCAACTACAACAGCAGACACATGAAGAAACCAAGAAGAGTTGATATTGTTAATATTAAACGCTGCTTCAGATATTTAAAAGGAACAGTGAACTCGGGTATAAAGTATTATGTGAGTGACAATGATACAACGATACTCAACGCATACAGTGACTCTGATTTTGCGGGTGACACAAAAGATCGTAAGAGTACAAGTGGGTATATTGTGCAGTTCTGTGGCGGACCAATTGCATGGTGTTCACGTAAGCAGACTATAGTGGCATTATCTAGTACGGAAGCAGAATTCATAGCGGCAGCAGAGTGTTGTAAAGAACTATTGTATTTGAAAGTATTGTTAGAAGAATTAATTCATAAAAATGTTATTGTACGAGTCCGTGCAAAAATAAAAACTACTTAATTGTTTGGGGTAAACCTTTTTTATTTTTCAACATAGTCTCCTTTTAGGCTTATACATTTCGTCCAACGCTGCTCTAGTTTGTTGATCCCTTCTGAATAATAGGATTTGTCCAAGTCTGAAAAATAGCCATTCGTTTCTGCAATCACCTCCTCGTTTGAATAAAATCTTTTTTCCCGCCAGATATTTCTTCAAATTGGGGAACAAATAGTAGTCCGAGGGAGCCAAGTCTGGAGAATAGGGGGGGATGTGAAACGAGTTGGAACCCTATTTCCATTAATTTTGCGACCACAACTGCTGAGGCGTGAGCTGGTGCGTTATCGTGATGGAAAAGGACTTTTTTGTGGGCCAATCGTGGACGTTTTTCTTGCAGCTCGGTTTTTAAACGGTCCAATAACGATGAATAATATGCACCTGTAATAGTTTTACCCTTTTCCAGATAGTCGATGAGGATTATTCCTTGCGAATCCCAGAAGACAGTCGCCATAATCTTTCCGGCCGAAGGAACGGTCTTCGCCTTTTTTGGCGCAGATTCCCCCTTGGTAACCCATTGTTTAGATTGTTCTTTGGTCTCAGGAGTGTAGTGATGTATCCATGTTTCATCCACAGTGACGAAACGACGTTTAAAGTCCTGCCGATTCTTCTGGAACAGCTGCAAACCGTCCTTGCAACACTTCACACGACTTCGTTTTTGGTCAAGCGTGAGCAATCGCGGCACCCATCTTGCGGATAGCTTTGTCATGTCCAAATGTTGATGCAAAATATTATGTACCCATTCATTCGAGATGCCTACAGCACTAGCAATCTCACACACCTTCACTCTTCTGTCATCCATCACCATATCATGGATTTTATCAATGATTTCTGGAGTAGTAACCTCAACAGGGCGTCCAGAACGTTCAGCGTCACTTGTGCCCATATGGCCACTCCGAAAATTTTGAAACCACTTATAAACTGTTCTAATCGAAGGTGCAGAGTCATCATAATGTTTATCAAGCTTCTCTTTAGTCTCCTGAGGCGTTTTGCCTTTCATAAAGTAATGTTTAATCAACACACGAAATTCTTTTTCGTCCATTTTTTGAAAATCACTCGACTTCCTCGATTCAAACGAATGCCAAACACAAAGAAATAGACCGATCTGGCTGAAACTTGGTGTGTGTTCTTCCAAGAGATGCTACTAACTAAACATAACCTCGATATGCGCCAGTAGTGCCATCTCTCTGACTTTGCACGGACTTTTCAAACGACCCTCGTAAATATGTTTATAGGCAATCAAAGCACTATTAAGATAATTAAGAATGGAATAAATAATCGTAAAAGCAAACACATAGATATAAGATATCATTTTATTCACGAGAAGGTATTAGAAGGCTTAATAAATGTAGAATATTGTCCCAGTAGTGTACAAATAGCTGACATCTTAACAAAGCCTCTAAATTAAGTTAGGTTTGAAGAGTTAAAGAAAGAAATAGTATGTTAGTTTAGAATTAATAGAGAATATGTAAAGAAAATAATAATTAAGAGAAGGTGTAGGGGGGTAATTATTATTTAAGTTGGTAGTAGTTAGGTAGTTGAATGATTGGAGAGAAGTTATGCAATGTTATGAAGTGTATGTAATGTAATGTATGCCGTGTATTGTAAGGTAAAGGTCGTTAATGTAAAAATAAAAGAAATAAAATAAACCACACATTAAAAATCTTCTACAAATCCAAAACTTAAATATTCGTCGTCGTATAATTACAGCCACATAATTGTTACCACTTCCGCTTGTACTTACTCCATCATTGACAGTTTGCTCAGCATCATGTTTTCGTTTAATAAATCTATCCATTTTGCAAATGATTATTTTAATTTCCAATTCATGATCAAAGCAACTAATAAAAATTATAAATAATAATTAACTATTAAAGTTGCTAGTAAAAAGGTATTAGTATTATCTAATTGAAGCAACAAAGTTGCTAAACAGATTTTGTCAAACACAATCAACGAAGGTAACATAACTGACTTATGTCGTTTTCGATTCTACTGCCCCTCTCGCACCGAAAGTAACCTCAAAGATAAAGTATCTTCGATTCTGTTTCATGCAGATGTTCTTTTTCAGAATTTGACATTCTATTCTGTGACAGTTCGACGCGAGTGTGCACTGCGTGCAAGATTTGTTGCTCTGTCTCAAGGAGACACATGCTGCCAGTTCGGTTTTGTGCAAGCCAGCGTTGCCAGGTTGAAGGATAAATCCCTCAGCGTAAGGATTTTTTACCAGCAAAAGGATTAATGGATTTTTGACTAAATATCTAGTAGATGTAGGGATTTTTAAAAAAAGTATAAAAATTTCTAAATCTAAAATAAAGATCAAGATGAATCTTATAATGGTCTTTAAGAATTTCGCTGAACACTTGCAACAAGTTTACGGAACGCTAGTGTTCCGCAGAACCCCGGTTGAGAACCACTGTTTTAGACTGATCTTATGGTGTTTTAGCAGTACCGAAGGCTGCTATTCTATCGACTCAGAATAATAATTATTTCCACAGCTGTAGTTTTCAAACCACATTCATAACTGTAACTTGTCAAATGTATCAGGTCTATTTTCATAAAAGAGTGTCTAATTGGAGATATTTTCCATGTTACTTAGTTCTACTATTAAATACTAAATGTATGTATAATATTTCTCTTTGACAAGATAAATGTTACGAGCAATGTCGTAATTAATATTACGCAAACAACAAGACTAAGTTCTCTAAAGCAAACATTGTTTTATCTCATTTCTGAAACAACAAATTGGATAATATAACATCTTCTAATAAAAAAACAAGGATCCTTAAAACAGCAGAAGATTGCCTTAAAGTTTATGTAAAAATTCTCGTATAAACCACCTAACAACGTTTCGCGAGGCCTATTTCCATATTCCATGTATACATAACTATTTGTTGTGTATAGTTGTGATGATATGGATGTTGAAAACTGTGGAAACACGAAACCATAAAACATCTAGAATTTAGAGCTGCTACTAATAAACGTGTTAAATGTAAATCCTCTTAGCTAAGTCGTAAATTCGATTTGACGCATAAGCTATAAATATGATTACAGAAACGGTGGCGCTCCGAACTCAGTAACAACATCGGTACTGCAAATTAAGGACAGAAAAATACCATTAACTCGTTTAGTTTTCACTCTACGATTCAAGCTTATCTACCTTTTTGTGTACATTCTCCGAAACACATAAAAAAATGCCCTCCCGTATTTGCCAAGCGCTTTTTCAAAGTTTTCTCCCGTGCCCTCTTGTTATTTCAAAAGTACTTATTATATTTTATCCGAAGTATTTTCACAAATCACACTTGTGTTTGCAGTTAATTTGATTTATAATTGAATTAATTAAATGAAGGAAACTTCCAAATAAATGAGACGTCCAAGTTTTTGCAGGGGAATCTTGAAAGTTGAAAATAAGTCGCCCGCCGAATAAAAACGATTAATTACAAAATTTATTTCAAATTCATTTCAGTCATACTTAGTTAATAGATTTTCCTAATCAAATTACTCGAGCTTAATGAAATCCACCGAACAATACGACGTTAATTATAAACAAACAAACACTGCCAACTTAAATTAATTAAAGGGAACTTCCACGATGCTCGAAGACCGGCCAAATTCCACGTAGTATATACAGTGTATTACATTCTACATACGGCATCAACAGGCATAAACATTTACAAAAATCTATGATTACAATAAGATAATTAGTTTCTCTAAAATAAATTTATTTAAAAAAAACAATTAGTTGGTTATCTTACACAGAAGTTTTCCAACTTGTTTTACGAACAACTAATTATTCGAAATTGATAATTAAGCGTGTTCTTACACATAACTAGATAAATACAAGAAAAATGAATAACAATTGTAACTATAGCACTCTTTTTATCCTTTACGATATATAAAAAAAATAAAGTTCCAGACTAACGAATTCAAAAGAGTCGTTCAAAGAGCCTAGAGTTACTCTAGTAAGTATCTCGTTTTCTTATTTTGTCTCTATGCCTTACTTTTAGAACTTGCTTATTTATTTACCTTCAATTCCTTCTTCTTTATTACTTCCAGTTTTAGTAAGAAAATCGACTGACGTCACCCTACTCACTTCCTGCAGAAAATGTTCCTCTTAAACTGGATCGAGCAGAATCACAAAGTAAGCACAAAAATAAAGGTATAAAAAGCGACGTCAGCAATTGTCTCAGGTGTGAGAAAGACAACTCATAGAAGAAATACTGAACACTGTAAGAGACAGAACAGACAACTGTGGAAAACAAACGGCAAGAAAAATCAGCAAAAGTAATCGAATAGAATAACATCACGTGACCAACTAGAAAAGATAATAATCAATACAGATATCGAATCAGCAAGAGGGCAGAAAATTCTCACAAATGAAAAAGTAAAATCTGAGAAGTAGCGATGAACGGTTTCGAGTAGACAGGATTCTTAGCAGTAAGGCAAAAAAAAGTGCAAGCAATAGTAATCAAAAAATAAGATTAAAAACAAGAAAGCATTTTTCGAAATATAAAATCAAAGACTTCAAGCCAAAAAGACAAGTCACAAGTTGAAACTCTCGATTTGCATCTTTGAGTCGCTGCACTTTGGAAAACTCGATGTCAATTATAAAAGAGATCTTTTAGTACAATAAAATTAGCTTCCAAGCCAGGAATCCAAAAATAAAAGCAGGTTTGAGAGTCCTAAATTGTTGATTGTTCTAAATGTGGTAAAAAGACTCCGCAGCTAGAGCATCGGGTTTGGGGAAGGGATCCAAAAATTGTGTTTTTTGCAAATATGTCGGAAACTATTCAATTTAAAGCTTACCTTACTCTATAAACAAATAAACAACGTAGAATTTTTCACAAAAAAGCTTATTTATGCATTTTTCTGCTACACTCAATAGTTCAGGAGATATAGAGGAATAAAATTTATTCTTCCCTCACGAATTGTAGAAAGTTGTCACTTGAACTTTCCTTGCACCGGTTGATTTTAAACAGTCGTTAAGTACATCTGGTGACGTAGAACAGCTAAGTTTTGCGTTTTTTTTGGATCCGTATATAGACAGGAAAAAACCGTTGCCATCATCAGCAATATCATTTGCCTGCGCATTGGGGATGTTGAAAATTAGTAATTTTTTCTTAGTTCCCCATCACCGTAATCTTTTTTAAATAGGGCTGTTAACCTTTCCTATATACTGTGTCCATATTTCTATGCTCACTATTGAGATCTCGGAAATTGTAAGAGATACGAAGTCGGTTATATTAGAAAAGCTTTGGCTATTTTAGAGATCGCTTTACTTATGCTTTTGATTTTTCAAAAAAGTTCACGGCTTATTAGATATTTGTTAAAAACGAAATTATCTTGTTTTTTTTTTAAATAAAAAGCATTTCCCACTTAGTATGCCATGGCTTTAAACATAGAAAAATCATTGATTTTTGTCAGATAAATTACATTTGTTATGTAACAATTGCTAAAACAAAACAAAAGACGCTTTTAAGAAACTTTACTGAGCATTCACAGATAGCATCAACTTAACATCTAATGCCCAATAAAAGCGTATTTATTTTGTTTTAGCAATATTTGCATAACAAATAAATTTCTTTGATAAAATACCACTTTGTGTGTTAGATGTCATGGCACCCTATTATGAAAACTGATTTTCACTTCATAACTCGATAAAACAAAAGAATAGCTATGTCAAACCATGCATCACCGTTCAGTAATATAGAAATCAAGTAGGCGTTCCATTAGAAAAAAATTGGTTTTACGTTTCACCGCCGAAATAAAACAAAAGACAATTGCAAAAATAATTTTTTTGTGTTTCGGAGTAAATTCTCTAGAACACCCTCTTTGCTGTTCTTTTCTATCTTTGCTCATTCCTGAAATATTTCACTTAAAAAAAATAAAATAATTTCGCTTTTAGCAAATGTCTAGTAAGCCGTGAACTTTTTTGAAAAAACAAAAGCATAAGTAAACTGATCTCCAAAATAGCCAAATGTTTTCTAATTTAACCGATTTCGTATCTCTTACAATTTCCAAGATCCCAATAGTGAGCATCGAAATGTGGACACGTTGTATATGGAGGACACAAAATCGCAACCTGTAGAGCCATAAACACACAATAAAAAGGTTTCATGTCACCTATTTCATTTTGCATTTCCTGATTATTGTGAGTTTTATTTGATTGGCTGTCTTTGCCAGGCACAAGCATCTTTAAGCTGAAGTTGGGGAGAACAAGAGTAATTAACATGACCAATAGGTCAGTGTCATCACCTACTACTCTCACCTCCAATCCTTTTTAAGCTTCTGGGATTGCTACTTGAGCAATTAGAGTATCTGCGTTCCCAGAGTCTTGAAGCACCTTACATTCTCTCTCCTTGAAGTGAACTGTCAAGAGGGATATTAGCTGTTCCTTATTCTTTGGGTTTGCAAGAAAGTCACTCTACCCAAAGGGATTTTAATGTGGTCTTCTACTTTTACATATAGATTGACAGCTGAGCGAGACCTTCGCAAATGTTTCTCATCTTTAGTATTTAGTTGTTCTCTGTAGCCATCGAACACGACAACGGCTTTTCCATATTGGGATGACACATAGTTACAGTTTTGTTTGCAAATCAGTCGGAACGTCTATATCTCCTAAACTATTGAGTGTAACAAAAACATGCATACGGTCTTTTTTGTGGAAAATTGTTTATAGAGTAAGGTAAGCTCTAAATTGAACAACTTTCAAGATATTTGCAAAAAACGGAGAAAACACACTTTCCGGACCACTTTTCCCCCATCTTCCTTAACCCGACGCTCTGGCTGCAAAGACTTTTTACCACATCTAGAGCAAAAGGTAATCAACAATTTAGAACACTCAAACCATCAATCCACAGTTCAAATCCAAATACAAATTCGAAGTACCACTAGGGAAAAATCTCCCATTTCAGAAACTGAAGAATGGAATTACCGATGGCATAAAAACTGCAAGAATCAGAACAATAAATAAGTTCATACAATTCTACAAGAACGAGTAGTGGCTGGATATCCTGCAAAGTGACGGCACTATAAATCGCTACGTGCAGAAAACTTAAAAGTGCTGAAGAAACAGCACGTAATGCCTATTTTATCTGGTATATTGAAGGCAGTTTGTTCAATTGGCAAAAAAATTCACACTGACTAGATATTTGCTGTTCCATGACTATGGTTTTCAGCATGGTATCAAAGCAAAACGCGTTTCTCTCAGTAACAATTCATCACGTCAATGCAATATTTACCCAATTTACATGATCCGACTCTTCGTGACTTTTAAAACATGACCGTTGCTCAAATTCTTTCTAGTTAAAGATCCGCTTTGTTACAGAGATTTTTAAACTCTCCATTAATTGTTTTCTACGGAAAAATAAAATTTCTGGAAGTTATGCATGAAAAGATATGAGTTCGAAGAAGTCAGATACTTCCTTTAATTTTTAATTACGATTTAATCGAGACAATTTAACTTGCATTTGTCCTATATCAGCAAAGTTTAATTAAATGCAGGACCCAAATAGATATAGTCACTACTATTGATGTTATAGCTTCGGATCAAAAGGTCTTGAATACCCCATATAATAAATATATTCTGCAAACTTATTTTGTTTGAGCTGCGACAGTAATGCTCATTTGTACCGACTTTGATCAAATTTAACTAATGGAGTTTAAGATCTACATAAATCTAATCAAGGTCGGTGTGTTTCGAACGGAAGAATCCTATTGGCTGATTCGCGACACTGTCCAAGTGTCCACAATGCACTTCGATGGGAAATGGGTAAAAGACAGGCCGAATCTTTTAACATTGATTAGACAGACAGACAGAACGAATTCGCCAGTGACCTCAACGCACTCAGCCAAACCAGAAGAAGAAGAGGCATCTCTCGGAGTCAGCAGTGTTCAGCCCCAGCAGCAGCACCACTTACAGAACTGAACCTGAACTATTGTTAATACCAACCAATACTTTTATTTCTTTAAAAATAAATTTAAAACCCCAATCCTGCAGATAAAAAAATCAAAAAAAAAGGAAAATAATAACAACAAATAGAAAAAGAATAATAACAAAAACAAAAAAGTAAAAATTAATAAAAGCAGTCTTCTAAAATAAATAAGCAAAGCACTCCTAGAATATTCCTTTGTTTTAGCAAAATAATTAAACAACTGAAAAGTTCCGACCAAGTTGGAACTAAGAAGGTTCATCCATTCCAATGCACGTACCGAAGAGAGAAGAGTCGATCTTGCGAGGTTAGCGCTCCCCGATTTACCCCGCCTAGTACACGCCACGCTATCCAACGTGTGGCACAACGCTCCGGTCGGTGACATGTGTAAATGGATATAAGACTTTCGATTGCAAAACAAATCAATCAAAAATCAATGAGAAAAAGAAACTTCAAATTTCAGAATGTAGGTTTAAAAACTGCTAATCTAAGACAGATCAGATGAGATGTGAACGCTCAATTTATGTCGGGTCTGATTATGATAAATAACAGATGCAAAGTATTCTCATTAAAAGAACCAAAGAATTACATCAAACTACACTTAAAAACAATTAATTGTTGCAGGAGCACACTGTACAACAAATACGCGCTTCTATCAGAAGTTTCTTTACCGCCTTTCAATCATTTGTTAAAAAAGGCACAAGTATTAGAGGTTTACTGCTAAAGTAAATTCTTATACTTCTTAATACGATTCCATACACAAAAAGATAAAATAAAATTCAATGTTCAGCACGAACATTTAACAACAAAACATCTTTAACGAGAACATTTCTTTTTTTACTCTTCATTAAATCATCAAACATTTCCCGGATACAACAGAAAAGCAATAATGTCTTCCACTTTACACAGTACTCAGCAGTCGTAGAACTTTCATAATTACAATTAAACTTTGAAACTAAACTAGTAAGTTTGATCAGCATTTTAACAAAAACCATAATGCATTCTAAACAACGACTTTGACATAAAATCAATAAATCTATTTACTTGGTAGTAAATATATCAAGTACAAGTAAGTCGTTAGTTATTTCTCATGAAGAATAAATTAAGAAAATAAAAAAAAATAATTCCAGTGAGAACAAACCGCACCATCTCATTACAACACTATGGGTATAAATCAGTCGGGGTAGCTTGTAGTCTGTTTAATTACTAATCGGGGTTAGCCAATTAATGCAGCCAATCGTGGACTGTTCTTCCCAGATATCATCTCAAGAAACGAGCGTCTTTCCAAGACGTTATTGGATAACATTACGTTTTCGAAATTGTTCCTTATTGCTTTCATAAACCGAAATTATAGCGACAAGGATGAACGAACAAAAGTCATGACGTGTACCCCAAAGTGCGGTTGATGTTGAACAGAGTTGCAAATTGTATTGTCTTGTATTTATTTGTGTTTGGTTAACAGAGAATGTTTGGTTAAATTGTGGGACGTTATTATTTGCTCGCGATAATGCGTTATTAAACGAATTATCCATGTTGTTTTAATTCGATTATATGAATTATTAGAAACAGCAAGAAACCAATTGATTATTGATTGTAACTGATTGTTTTTGCATTCCACTCCTTCAGATTCAACGACCGTTTTGTAAAAAAAAAAGATAAGTCCTTAAATAAATAGCATTATTATGTAAAGAACTTAGGAAATTTCTGTTACATAAGGAATTATTAGAAAATACTATTCATTTTTGGGACTTACAGCGGGTTCTTAAACAAAGTGATTCTTAAATAACTTCAGAATCTTAAAATCTACGGTGTTTTAACTGAAAAGAGACAGAAAGAAGAAACGTAATAGACACAAGACTGAGTTTGAATATAAAAAGCTCAAAATGTACAGAATAAAATATAGCACATTAAACAAAATGTAAATTTGCAGTATTAACAATAAGAAATTAGAATTGTACAACAAAGCAAAAAAAAACGGCCAGGATAACACCATTTAACTTTGTACTGCTAGGTGACTTAACGAATAAGATTTCTTAGTTATTTTTAAATCATTTTTTTAATTTTTTTATTATAGACGGAACAATATTTGCTATAAACAGTTACGGCAAAATGGAATATTTGGGTGAAAAATTGATGTTAACAATAATAATAATAATAACATTCTAAAACAAAAGAGTAATTAGACATAACTTTATAATATCACTGAAAAGTATTCAATGGTATCAAAATCAAATTCGCATTCTATTCAGAAACGTACGTATCTACCTCCAGTTAAACAAAAAACAATAGACGGTTAAATATCGCGGTTTTTTTTTATATACAGGGTGGAACACACATTCTATTTTTACAATTGCTGAAAGTACCGTTATCACATTTTCACACCGGCTAGTTTTCAACTGCCGCTAACTGGTAGACAAAAATGGTAACTGTACTTCAAGCAAGTTCGGGAATGAATAAAAAAAAAGGAAGCGTGGGTGTTCTGCATTTTCAAGGACACCCCGTACGTATTCTTATTTCTTGTACAGATACTTAGCTTTAAACAATAATTCAAACTTCGATTTTTAGCGAATATCTAGAGTATTTGAAAAACACAAAACTGTTACTTACCCTTCCTTCACTCAATAAGTCTGCCAGCAGATTCCCTGCAACGAAAGGAAAATATACAATTCAGACAGAGATACTTGTATATACAGGATGATGTGCAACTCAAGAGCCATAGAGAAGTTTTAATAAGCGTGTATCTTAAAAAAGTAAAAAAAAAAACAAAAAACAAAAACCTTGTACGAATAGCCTAACTGCATATTCATGATGTAGACACTACAACTAATTATCAATTTTGTAATCACGAATTGACAGCAAAACAATCTTGATTGCTTCTATTACAATTAATCTCACTTGGAATTTAATTTATTCTAACCCCTAAACGAGTCACTTTCCTTTAAGAATTATTTCTACTTTCGCTATTACAGTTACATTAACAATTTTATCCAGGATCGCTATAATTAATCTCGTTGGTGAGCTTATGACGCCTGAGGTTTCCAAGAAATTATTTGATACTCTTGGTCTACAGTGTGTCCACATTTCGATGCTCACTATCGGGATCTCGGAAATTGTAAGAGATACGAAGTCGGTTAAATTAGAAAAGACTTGGCTATTCTGGCGATCAGTTTACTTACGCTTTTGTTTTTTCAAAAAAGTTCACGGCTTACTAAATATTTGCTAAAAGCAAAATTATCTTATTGTTTTTTAAATAAAGTTAAAAAAAACTTAGTGTGCCATGGCTTTAAACATATGAAAATCATTGATTTTTGTCAGATAAATTACATTTGTTATGTAACAATTGCTAAAACAAAACAAAAGACGCTTTTAAGATACTTTACTGAGCATTCACAGATAGCATCGAATAAGCAGCTAATGCCCCATAAAAGCGTATTTATTTTGTTTTAGCAATTTTTGCATAACAAATGAATTTCATTGATAAAACTTCACGACTTTGTGTGTTGGATGTCATGGCACACTATGATGAAAAATGATTTTCACTTCATAACTCGGTAAAACAAAAGAATAACTATGCCAAACCATGTATCATTGAAAAGCATTAAAGACGTGCTGTTCAGTAATATGGAAATCAAGTAGGCCTTCCATTAGAAAAAATTTGGATTTACGTTTCACCGCCGCAGTAAAACAAGAGACAATTGCGAAAATAACTTTTTTGTGTTTCGGAGTAAATTCTCTAAAACACCCCCTTTGCTGTTCTTTTCTATCTTTGCTCGTTCCTGAGATATTTCACTTAAAAAAAATAAGATAATTTCGTTTTGAAAAAACAAAAGCATAAGTAAACTGTTCTCCACAATAGCCAAATCTTTTCTAATTTAACCGACTTCGTATCTCTTACAATTTCCAAGATCCCAATAGTGAGTATCGAAATGTAGACACACTGTATAACTGTTCACGAGAAAAGAAACTTCAAAGCTTATTATTTTCGTACAACGCAATTAACATTTCTGTTTTAACACCCTGTATATTTCTCGAAATTCTGATAATGATGATTTCGAACTTTTCCGGCTTTAAGCTGGGAAATGTGTAAAAATGACAAGTCTCACGGTCCAAACTAAAGGTCGGCAAATGACGTGAATTATAGTGGGTGAGGGTGGGTCACAGCGTTGACGCACGAAAATGTAGATACCCATAAAGATCATATCATTTCGTGACCTTCGCGAATCTTGTGATTCATGGCAATCTCGTGACACACGGAATCACGATCTCAAATGTCAACGTTAATAATAATACTAATAATAATGTCTTTATTGTGCAAATTAACAATTTTCTAAAAATGATACACATACAGCAAAAAATAAATACAATTATTAAACACAAAGGGCGAAGTTCAGTGAGCAACCAAAGTTGCCGCCTGCTCTCCCACTTAACCCATGAAATTATATTGAAAAAAAAAACATATACATAAGTCTTGAATAGTTGAAATACATCGTAAATAAATCAACTAAATTCTTCAGTTCATTTGTTAACAAGGTTCTTTTAATTCCAGAAGCTTTTAGTCACAGTTGGTTAACAGATTCTGATTTGAGTCTTGGGATTTGTTCAGTTCTTGATCTGATATCTCTAAACCGTCATACACAGATCCTACTAGAATTTCCTTTCAGATGATGTTATGTACACAAGTCGATAAGAATCAGGATGGACGAGGAATTCCAGAGCGATCCTGAAATTGATGTAAGTATTTATGTGAGAATATTAAAATAAAAAATTCAATTTTCCTACGACAATCTTGAATACTGAATTTAATTTTTTTTAATTGTACGTGCTCTATGGTCAGAGCAGATGCGCTTATGGTTGCGTGTTTAAACATGCCGAAAGGTTGAATACGATGGATGCTTCCGATCTAATAATGTTTTTAGCATGTCATTACGGTTTAAAATCCCTTAAACGTCTAATCGGTTGAAAACTTCCTCCTTCTCTAGCTTCCATGTCAACATCCTTAATTGAAGAGAAGTGGTCAAGATAGTCCGTTAGTAGTAGGACGCAGTAGTCGTAAGTCTGTCGGTAGTTATGGTATATCCAATAGAGTCGCCTGGATGCTAACAAAAAAAAGTGTGTTGTGCCAGTCAATTTTTAAGCAGTCGCATATGTTTGTGTTACCTGTAGTACTCAAAATAAATAAAGTTGTTCTTTGGTCATACATTGTAGACGTTATTGTTGGCTGTTACAGGTTATAAGTTACAAGTTACAAAGCACTCTCCTGATTAAAGTACCAAATTTTAAGATCTCATCTTTATTGTGGGAACAAGTTTGGTTTACCGTGGAGCTATAGATTATAATTATCTAGACACTTTGAACTAAATGCCTTTTTGGCTTATATAAAGTGATTTATCTAGCAGGTCAATAAATCCTATTTGGATAATAACAAACGTTAAATGATCCAATGTAAAACCTGTGACTGTTTTGTCCGAGGAACGCTTTTTTGAGTTGAGATCTTTGATTTGTTCGTTTCCAAAATAAGCAGATTCTTCTTTTTGAAAAATCTGACAGCGGCGCAACAACAGTCCATTTTGCAACATCCATAACACACCTTGTATGATCTAGCTGTATTCTAATTAAATTAACGTGTACTTCGCAGAGTTTCAGTTGAAAAGATTTCACACAACTGTATACATATTGTATAACATTTCTTTAATTGAGATACCTTTTTTCTAATTGCAACTAATCACAGAAATGAGTACGAAACCAAGTTTAGCGCCTTTAGTAAATTTAAAGAGAGAAAACTGATAAAAATAAATTAAAAAAATCTTGAGGATCATGAAAAGCAGGAAATTGGAAAATCTATATTAATGAAAACTTTTGAAGTTGCTGAACGACCCATGTAGAATCCTTTTTAGTTAAGCAATTTAAATTTTCCAGTAATGTATTTATTTACATGAGCGAAGTGTTTTCGACTTAAAAAGGAAAACTTTCCATCTTGATAATAAAGCGTCAATTTTTTTATTAAATCACTTTTTGTAAATCACAAGTCGTCAAGTTTGTATTAGTGGCGTTGCCCATTGTTCAGCAACACAATACTAACATAATCTTATCGAGTAGATCTACATATTTATTATACCATTAACGCACGAAACATGGCATTTGAATTTTAAATCCTTTAAATTTGCTACTGCGGGCAATACATATTTTAATATGTCATTACATTTACCTAGAACGAGTTAGGTGATATCTGTTTGTTCGTATTAATGCAGCGCAACCTGGAAGTTGTATAATGCATTTTTAATTGAATTCCCAGTTTGAAAATTACAAAATGCAACAGTACATAAATGTACAATTCAATGTGAAACTTTTAAGCGAATAAAATGATTTGCAAATGATAAATCAAATATTATCTGCTAGTAATAATATACTTTTGCCATTGTCATGATGCTTATATAATAATTCAGTGACCGTAACGAGTTTTAAAAACATTACAAAACAGCATTTTGTACAATGTTTCATGCAATAAATAAACTTTAAAACTGGTTCAATGCATTTTTTTAAACGTTGATTAAAGTAGCAAAAAAGAGAGAAATTTAAATTTTAAACCCCCAGAATTTTAAAAACTTTTAATTTCTGCGTTATTAAAATATGAAAATTTAATTTTTCGCCTGAGAAATTCTCAATTTGCTATTTCAATAACGTTTGTATTAATATCATGTTTCATGTTTCCTGTCAAAAAATGTTAATTAAACAAGTATTTTTATACGAACAAAATTAAAAGTGTATGTGTGTATAATTAACGATTCTCGTGTAAGTAATTCCATGACCTTTTAAACCTGCAGCTTGCGTGTTGTACAATTTTTTCGATTCTAGATAACTTTACTTGCATTAAATTAAAGCTTTTAAAGTAATATCTCTGCATTAATGTTTTATGGTAACGGAATTATGAATTTTTACATTAAATACACGTTGTATATTTTTAAATGAAGATAATGATCGCTGCAATCAAAAACTGTTACTTAACTACTGCATTTTTATCATCATTTAAAAACTACCAACAGCATTTTACCAGCAGTAGTAGCAGCAACAGCAGCAGCAGTAGCAGAAAGGGTGAGGCTCCGTAGCGGTGAATATACAATTTATACAAATCTCAATTTCCCTTTATAGCTATCAAAAGAATTTAGATGTAATTATTAAGCTCTCGGTTTAAGCTCGTAATTCAAGCCGGAGACGCTTTTCAGAGCTTTCAGCGAATTCTTGCTGAAGCTTTGATGTGAGTAAATTTAATGTACCCACTACTTAAGCACAAGTATATGTATAAATGCTGCAGTTAAATATGTGTTCCCTTATTGCGTTTTATACGAGCATTTTGTAAGTCTAGCCAGTGTTAATGTGATGCATTTTCGTTACAAATAGGCACACTTCAAACTCATTACTCCTTCAAATATAATAACACAGTAATTACAGAGTTATTAACAAGATTTATTGTTTTTATTTATTTATAGTAAACATTAATTTCAGATATAAATATTTCATGTAATTGTAAAGCTTTATACAAGAAACGCTACGAAGCATAGAGCTTTTTGTTGGTAATTACGTACTTACATAAAACAAAACTGCACTTTTTCAATTTATTAAAACTCCAGCAAAGGTAATAATACATTGGAATGTGTAATTCTTCTAAGAAAATTTCAAATTGGACACTCTGCATAGTTCTACACAATATCTGAATTCAACTTCATCAGTCCACATTTTGCTGACGTTTCATAATTTTGTGTCTAATCGTATATAACATAAAGGTAAGTCCATTAAAATACTTCACCACTTAGTCACGGGAAAAGATTTATTTAAGGATTTCTAATACTGTGTTCAAGACACACAACAAACTTCCAAATAGTTACAGCAGTCTATCCTAATTTTGATCTTTTTTTATAGAAATCTCTAGCAAATAATTATTCCGCCATATCCAGTTCCAAGTCTCGTTTGTAAAAGAATAAAAATAAAAGGATTGGTTGCGAGACTATTAATCCTAGTAAGCATTTAATAGAACAAACAAATCTAACCTCTAATAGGTCAGGTGAAGATGAATTATAGAATCGGGACATATAAAATTCTATGTGGATCCCAAAAATGCACTCAAACAGATTCCCAAAAATTGAAAAACTAAGTTCTCTTGACTATTTCTAAGACAAACTTCGTTTGTTCCAAGTTTCAAGATAGGTAACAAGTTCTTTACTATACTAAGTTGTTATAGTTACCGTTTTTTAGTGTAGATCATATATGTGTCGAATTTCTATACTTACTTAAAATGAGATCCCAAGTTCTTTCTCGCATTATAAAGGAACGTGCGTATCTCCTGCTTTAATATCTTAGGGATGCCACTCTCTTTGTTTTTGGTAAAAGAGAGAAAACCATCATCTGGTCACAAGCACGATAAAAGGGATTTTCAAAAGCTCAGTACTTTCTCAATAGTATTAAAAAGAAAATAAAACATATGGGTATAATATTTAATTATAATCAATAAATCTACAAATATTACATATCTACGTCAAGAAAAACAAAACACTCATTATGTATTATATAAAAAGTGATGATTCCTATAGAGGCAAATTTGTCAGTACTTAGATTTCAAGATTAACTTGTTCATGTTTTTGATTCTTCAGAAAAATTCATGGCTTACTGAATTCCTTAAGTTGGAAATCTCTGTAGTAAACAAGGTTAGGAACAAATGATAGAGGAATGCGTAACTAAACAGTTTTTGTTTTTCTACAAAAATGGAATATAAACAGATTTGTTTAATAAGCGCCTACTTTATTTTGATACTACCGAAGAGCTTCTTTTCAATGGCTCACTGATCCAATATTATACCTAGTTATTCTAATAAATAAAACGATATCTCAAGTCAAAATCAAGTTTCTTTTTTTATTTTTCAACATAGTCTCCTTGTAACTCTACACACTTCTCCCAGCGATGCTCCCATCTCTGTAACCCGTCCAAATAGTACTCGGCATTTTTCTCTGCAAAATAATTGTTCACGAAGGTGATTGCCTCTTCATTTGACGAAAATCTTTGTCCTCCGAGCGCAATTTTTAGATGAGGGAACAAAAAGAAGTCGCTTGGGGCTAGATCTGGTGAGTAAGGCGGATGGTCAAGCAGTTCAAACCGTAATTCGTGGATTTTCGCCATGGCAACCGCTGAGGTGTGAGACGGTGCGTTGTCTTGGTGAAACAGGATTTTCTTTTTCTGCAAATGTGGCCGTTTTTTCGCAAGTTCTGCCTTCAGCTTGTCAAGTAATGATGCATAGTATGCTCCTGTAATGGTTTTTCGTTTTTGAAGATAATCGATTAAAATAACTCCATGACTATCCCAAAAAACAGTCGCCATCACTTTCCCAGCCGAAAAAACAGTTTTTGCTTTTTTTGGAGCCGGTTCCCCCTTTGCAGTCCACTGTTTGGACTGTATTTTTGTTTCGGGCGTATAATGGTGTATCCAAGTTTCATCTACAGTAATTAATCGGCTCCAAAACTCGGATTTATTTCGCCTTAACTGCGCCAAAAGAGCGTTGGAAATATTCATTCGAACACGTTTTTGGTCTAACGTGAGCAAAAGCGGCACCAAACGCGCGGACAGCTTTCTCATGCCTAAATGTTGATTTAATATGTGACAAACACGTTCTTTTGACATGTTCCTAACCTCTGCTATCTCTCTCACTTTAATTCGGCGGTCGTCTAGCACCATTTGGTGAACTTTGGCGATGTTTTCCTCGGTAGTTGCAGTTTTTGGACGTCCCGAACGTTCATCGTCTCCCAAGCTCTTACGGCCACGTTTAAATTCAGCAGCCCAAAATTTCACTGTGGTAAATGATGGTGCAGAGTCCCCATACACAGAATCCAACTCATCTTTTATTTGCGAAGGCGTATTGCCTTTCAAAAACAAATATTTAATGACAGCTCGATACTCGATTTTGTCCATTTTCACAAAAAAAACTCACATCAACTCACTCAAACGACTGTTACATAAAAACTGCGCGTCCAAAATGGCTGAAACTTTGGTGAGTAATGAACAACGAAATTCAGTAGCTTTTATTTACGAGTGCTGCCATCTTCACGTTGAGGTCGGAAACTTTTCAGACAACCCTCGTAATGATGCACTAAACAGAGTTCCTTTTCGATGGTTAGCGCCTAAACTATCAACTATACAGCAAAAGAGCATTTAATCTTGTTATGAGGTAATGTTGCTCTAAAATCAACAAAAGACACTTCTCAATACAACAGCTGAACTTCACCTAGAAAGAAGAGTGAGAAGAACATTATAATAGAAGCCTAAATAAATCAGTTGAGACTGGTTTTAGCTTCCCCTGGTTATTTCTCAATTTGTTATCTCTATTTAAGCACCTTGCTAATTACATTAATATAGTTACTGCCGATGTCGTCGCCATAGGAATTAGGAATTATGTAATAGCTGTTGCTATCGAAGCTGACTTCTAGTTTCTTTTTCAACATGATAATGCAAAACTTCATTCTGGGTTTCTGATAAAAAAAAAGATAGAATCTCCTCTCATAGATCACATACACAGATTGGTTCGATGCGTGTCAAAGAAGTGAAGCTTCCGTCTAAACGTTCCAAAAGCTTAGAAACACTATTAAATTCTCTTCTAGATTCTCGAAATTTTATTCGCAGTAATTTGATTATGTCTTGAAAATTTTCAAATTAAATACTTAGATACTTGGCATCAGTCTTAAAATAAACTGGAGCTGTAAAAAAATCTGGTTGGCATTTCTGATAGAAATCGAGAACAAGCTGAGGTACAAACCGATACTAACAAGACGTTAAGCGAGTGAAATGTAATACAAAAAGCACGAAATAATTCAAAAAATCATTTTCGATCATTTACAATCTCAACCAGTACAAATTTCTAATTAGAAATAAATTCTTGGATCGTAAAAATGATACGCTACTATTTCATGATATCCAAATCAAGTAGGCGTTTCACCTCAATGAGCTATGGGTTTATACAGTGTGTCCACATTTCGAAACTCACTATTGGGATCTCGGAAATTGTAAGAGATACGAGGTTGATTAAATTAGAAAAGTTTTGGCTATTTTGGAGATCAGTTTACTTATGCTTTTGTTTTTTCAAAAAAGTTCACGGCTTACTAGATATTTGCTAAAAACGAAATTATCTTATTTTTCTTCAGTGAAATATCTCAGGAACGAACAAAGATAGAAAAGAACAGCAAAGAGAGTGTTTTAGAGAATCTACTAGAAACCACAAAAAAATTATTTTCGCAATTGTCTTTTGTTTTACTTCGGCGGTGAAACGTAAATCCAAATTTTTTTCTAATGGAACGCCTACTTAATTTCCATATTACTGAACTGCACGCCTTAAATGCTTTTCAGTGCTATATGGTTTGACATAGCTATTCTTTTGTTTTATCGAGTTCTGAAGTGAAAATCACTTTCATCATAGTGTGTCATGATATCTAACACACCAAGTCGTGGAGTTTTATAAAAAAAATTCATTTGTTATGCAAAAATTGCTAAAACAAAATAAATACGCTTTTATGGGGCATTAGTTGCTTATTTGATGCTAGCTGTGAATGCTCAGTAAAGTATCTTAAAAGCGTCTTTTGTTTTTGTTTTAGCAATTGTTACATAACAAATGCAATTTATCTGACAAAAATCGATGATTTTCATATGTTTAAAGCCATGGCACACTAAGTGGGGAATGCTTTTTATTTAGAAAAAATAAGATAATTTCGTTTTTAGCAAATATCTAGTAAGCCGTGAACTTTCTTGAAAAGACAAAAGCATAAGTAAACTGATTTCCAAAATAGCCCAATCTTTTCTAATTTAACCGAATTTGTATCTCTTATATTTTCCAAGATCTCAATAGTGAGAATCGAAATGTGGACACACTGTATATAGTACAATAATGACGTGCGAGGGGATAACGCAGGTCGTGTTCGCATTTAAGCCTCTTAAAAAGACTAATGGAGGGTAAAGCTCGATCTTGACCTGTGTGATGGCATAGCCCAAGCTGTGTTGGCATTTAAGTCTCTTAGCCTATAGCTCTTTGAGATATTTTCGTACTGAAACCAAAAGTAATCGTAAAAATGCATCCAAGGGCATAAAACTACCTGAAGCTTGATATGTATTCTTAGGATACCCTGTACATAGTAATTTTTATACACTGCAAGAATGAGGTAAGAGTCAAAGCCTACTCTGAATTCGATAATTTTCAAAAACAGGAGGGAAGATGTGTGATGCACCATATACAGGTAAACTATCGTTACGTGATACCAAATCGTGAAATGTACTATAGATTTCTGCAGAGCCGTAATATATATGTATCAACACAACAGGTCTTATAGGCCTAAGGCTTGATTGGCTATGTTTTTCTATTCCTTCTTGTTTATTGATTTTTCTTCCCAATTCTGTACGAATCCTTTCCAGATCATCTTCTAACGCATCGATCCATTTCCTTCTCGGTCTTCCTTTCCTCTTTTTACTTTCTATTCCACCTCTTAACACCTTTTTTGTAGTTCTGCTTTCCAATAGTCGTACTACATGCCCCAGTCAGCAAATTCTATGGGATATAACTACTCACTGTAATTGGAGGACTTTGGTACAACTCCATTAATTTTCGGTTGTTCCTTCTTTCCCATTCTCCTTCGACTTTTCTTACTCCATGGATACGCCTCAGTAATTTTCTTTCCTACACCTCTAGTTGTCGTTCTTCCTTTTTGTTCATAATTCATAGTTCTGAACGCTATAGTACTACCAATCTTATCACCGTTTGGTAGATTTTCTTTTTGGTTTTTCTTCAGACTGTTTTCGATAATAGCACTTTTCATAGTGCTCCCACACTCCTATTTCGCTTTGCCAGTCTAACATTAATTTTTTCGTTTTCCTGATTCCTGTTATTAATATTTATTCCCCAAGTACGTGTTAACGTTTTTCTATAGTGCACGTTTTATTATCTGTGGCGCTTTGGAGTGTTAAGTCTCTGTATGTGTGTACGTTCCCCGATCTCATTACCATGTATTGGCGTTTATTTCTAGACCTTTTTTCTTCGCTGTATTTTCTAGTCTTTTCATCCCTTCTGTGCATATGCTACACACTGATGCTTATGTCTGAAAATTGTCCTTTTGGTCCTGTTGTCGATAATGGGTCACCTTGGCGTACTCCTCTTTCTGTTATGAAACTGTCTGATCTTATCTCTGTTTTGTTTATCGTAGGCTTGTTTAAAATCTGTAAAAACTGCGTGAATTGCCAAGTTATGTTAGACAGAATCTGTTTGATGGTAAACACTTGATCGTTAGCGGATCTTCCCCTTCAAAACCAGCATTGGTAATTCCCGACTTGGTTTTCTTCGTATTCAGTTAATCTGTGTTTGAGAACTCTTGCAAAAATTTTGTATATAACATCTAGTAGTACGATTCCTCTGCAATTATCGCATATTGTAGCATCGCCTTCTTTCAGTATTAGTACAAGTGTTGCCCCGTTCAATTCTGGGGAACGATTTCCTCTGTCCAGATTCTTAATATTGGTCTATAGATTTATTCTTCCAGCAGGTTTCCTCCTTCTTTTATTAGTTCCGCTATTATACCGTTTTTGCTAGCGCTTTTATTATTTTTCATTTCTGTTGTTATCTGTGATATTTCTTCCTTCTTGAGCGTTGGTACGCTCTCATCTTCTTCCTTTATGCTTCCTCGGTCATTCTCTTCTATCGTCTGTTGCTTTACAAGCTTGTTGTTCAAAACGTTCTAGAAATGTTGTCTTCCTCTATTCTGAGCTTTTTGAGTCTCTCCAAGTAGTCCTCTGTCTTGTCTCTACAGTATATTTCCTGTTCGACTCCTTTCTGATTAGTTTTCACTTCTTGCTAGAAATTTCTCGAATCTTTATTAATAAAATCTTGTTCTAGAGTTTTTAATCTTTGTTCCATGTATTCTCTCTTCAATTTCCTGCACGTATTTTTAACTGCATTTCTTAGTTCTACACAGTTTTTTGTTTTCGTCTGACTTTTTGTAACAGTTTTATTTTTGCCTGGTTTTTTCCGTTAGATTTCTACAGATTTTATCGTACTATTCGTTTTTATTTTCGCTATTGTTTGTTTGCAAGATGGTTTCTGCTGCTTTCAAAATGGTAGCTATAGTTCATTTCCACTCTTGTTCTATGGAGTACGTTCCTTGCTTTTTCTCTAATTCCTTTCGTAGTATTTTCCCGTATTCTTGCTTTTTCTCTTCGCTTTTCAGACTTTCTCTCGGATCATCAAAATAATTTGTTTCTTCTTAATTATTGTCGATTTCTTCGGTTTACTGATTTTCATTGTAATTCTCACAAGAAAGTGATCATTTCCTGCTTCTGCACCTCTGTAGCTTCTTATACCCTTTACTTTTTTCTGTACTTTACATGATCAAACTGATTTTTAGTTTTGTCATCTGGCGACACTCAAGTCTCCTAGTGTATCTCTTTATGTTGGGAAAATGTGCTTTCTATTTTTAAGTTTGTTTCTGTGGCAAAATGGCAAATTCTATCAATTTACGTTCATTATAATTCGAGTTCTTATATTTGTTGAAGTTTGCTAATCTTGGTTTATACAGGGTGTCTCCAAAAGGTTGGGACATAGCTTAACTGCAGACTCCTGGGATAAAAATAAGAAGATTTAATCCAAATTACCTAATATATCCAAAATCGTCTAGTTAATTCGGTACATGGCGTGAAAGTTTTTTGAAAAAAAAATTAATTTTGCATATAAAAATAGTAAGCTTTGATCGATTTTTATAATTTTTGGTATGGCATGTTCTGTGACTATAAGTCACGTTTCGGGATGGTTTTGGTTTTTATCAGTAAGTTGTAAGTGTAATAAACAGAAATTTTGCAGTACAAATTTGGTGGTAGTACCTAGGCTGGAAACTTTCATTTTTTTTCTAAAAAGATATTTTCTTTAGAAACATTTTTTGTATCTTTGTAATTTTTGATAGCACTTAAGGTTTATCCACAAAAAAATAATATGGCATGGCATGTAATGCAAAGTTTATTAGTGATAACTAGTCTTAAATTACATTAAGAAAATGCTAAACTAATTACTTAATTTTTACCACACCAAACTTCTGCGATTTCGACATGTAACAAACAAATGATACTGACTTGACGTTTAAAGATAGGTATTCCAGCTAACTATATTATTTTTAGATTATTCTTATCAAAAAAGCATGATCATCAGATCAGATTTTATTTTTTTTGTGTATAAATCTTAAGCGTTATCAAAAATTACAAAGATACAAAAATGGTTTCTAAAGAAAATATCTTTTTGGAAAAAACAATTGAAAGTTCCCAGCCTAGATACTACCACCAAATTTGTACTGCGACATTTCTGTTTATTACACTTACAACTTACTGATAAAGACCAAAACCATCTCAAAACGTAACTTATAGTCACAGAACATGCCATACCAAAAATGAAAAAAATTGATCAAAGCCTACTATTTTTATTAGCAAAATTAGTTTTTTTTTCCAAAAAACTTTCATGCCCTGTACCGACTTAACGAGACGATTTTGGATATAGGTAAGTTGGGTTAAATCTCCTTATTTTTATCCTAGGAGTCTGCAGTTAAGCTATGTCCCAACCTTCTGGAGACACCCTGTATATTTGTTACCTTCCAATTTTGACATTAAAAGTATTATTTTTATGTCGTAACTTGGTATTGTTCCATCTAGATCTTCAACTTCTTCGTAGTATTTCGGTTTCTTCTTCTTTTTTCTTCTGTTGGCGCATGCACGTTTATTATATTTACTTTTCTATATTTACTTCTTAACCTAATGCTGCATAATCTACCTGAGACTGGTTCGAAGTCTATTACAGCTTCTTTCAGTCAGAGCTGTAACAAGATGAGCTTAAATGGGTGATCTGCTCAAAACTGCAATATTCAAGATACTTGATTTAATAAAAGATGATGCTAAAACATTACGAGGAAGACGTCAGCCTTGAATCTACAGAAATCTTGGAGTACACCTAAAAAGTTTTCGAAATGAAAACCTAGAAGAGTCAAATTAGAAGCGTTTCGACGAATTTCTATAATTTTCAGGTATTTTAGGTAGTATTTTGGGAATCTTGAAAACCCTGCAATAATAGATTTTGATTCCTACCGCAACGATCCTATTAAAATTCTAACAAGGCGTAATTCAGAAAATTAAGTTTTCCCCATAAATAGATTGCTCGTACTATACCTATGAGACAAAACCTCGATAATAGTCTGAACTTATAAAAACAAACAATATTAGATTATATAAATAATTGCGATAAACACTCAAGTCAGCCTTTTAGACAATGTTTTTTACTCCTGAAGTTAAGGCCCATCCGGAATGAATAGTTCTGCACAATGCAACAATTACAGTTAAAGGTATAAATTTGCAATCAACAAAAAAAAACTTAAAGTTTGACTATCACTGTATTGAAAACTCCAATAAAGCAGTGATTTCCAAACTACTGATTTTGATGCATATAAAATAAATTACGGAAGTTGAAGGAAACGATCGAAAACACTAGAAAAAGATATTTTCTTTCCATCAAGTTACGTTTCTTATAAATTCACGGTTTTTAATGATGAGAACGCAACCATGCCGAAAAACAAGCGAATGTAAGATATTTATTGGGTTAAATTCCTTGTAAACTCAAGTATAACGCTGTAAAATATGACAGATAACAAGAAGTACGTTCGTATATATTTCAACAGCTACTAGAAGTTGCCAGACTTTACTTATACAAAGTGGAATAGTTTAAGTGCAAATTTGTTTGACAACCCGAAACCACTTTTTCTTCTTCATAATTAATTTTGTACATTTCAAAGATTTGTTATTTATAATTCGTAAACATTTTTAGTTTGCAATTCAATCTTTGCGTAATTTATAATTTAACATACTTTTTTTGCATAATCCAATTAATAAATTTATCGCCATTTTAGTGTTGTTACCTTTCCCAAAACAGTTATTTACAATCAAAATTATTTTCTGCAATAAATAAACTTTCTCGTTGTCAAATAATGAAATATCTCCTTTTTTAATTAAAAAGTTGTGTGTTTACCTCTATACTAACTAAATAATATTTCCCAATAGATCTGAAATAGCAATTCTAGAAATTCTATACGGTTTTTCTTCTCTTTTGAAAATTAATAATTTATGTAATGAATTAAATTGGCAGATACAAATTGGCAACTCGGCTTGGCAGGTTTAAATTCTTGTTTTCAGATTTTCTATTTAATTACTTCCTCTCTTCTGCGCTACAACTTCGACCATTGATCGAGTTTCAGTTTGCTTTGCTGCTGAAATCGTTTTATTATGCTCCCGTAATACCCTAATAAATCTCGTGAAAACTTAAATTTATGTAAACCAAAGACTAAAATTGTAATTTATGCACACAGCTATTTCAATTTACAACGGTTATAATTATTAAACACAAGTCACGAAAGAAACTTAACTAGTTTTGTCGAATCATAATAATTTTGATTGATTAAATTTTTAGCGATATCTTTTTTCCCTTATTTGAATGAACCGAAAGAGATTGTCGTGTGTTGCAATTATAAATGGAATCTATCTTAATAGTACTAAAGGAAAAATAATTTCTCAGTCAGTATTTCAAAACGACTTACCTCATTATCTTAATAATATTTCAATTAAATTGGGCAAACACTTTCTAAAATAACACAGAAAGAAATTAGCCAACTAGTTTCTTTGAAAGTAATATTCCTTAAGCAATAATTATTATTGTTCCAAGATTTTGATAAGAATATTTCAATAAGAAACAACGAAACTTTGGATCATAAAAATGGAAAATGAATCGCTTTGATTTTTGCACGATATCGTTAAATTAATAGATTACTAAAGAAATCGTTTTAACTAAATGAACAAATACAGAGCAATTTTAAGAAGTTTCTGAAACACAACAAAAAAATAGCAATCCTTGTCCCGTGAATACTTCACCTTAACTTCTCAAACCTGTAAATCTGATAGTCAACTGTTTCAGATTTTTCAATGAAGCCGGCTTTGACTTATTCATAGGGTGCTACATTGCAATGGGATCTTAAAAATTATAATAAGGAATACAAGTTTGAAGTCAAAAATAAATGCTATCAAAAAAAATCCTAAAACTTTTGATTTTCTTATGTTTTAAAATATTTAAAAAATTAGTTACATATCGCATACTTGATACTTGATATACAGGGTGATCCAACAAAAACAAAACAGACTGAATAACTCCCGCGCAAATAATCTTTCGAGAAAACGCAACAACACGTCAATCTGTATTGGGAGGGGGGCATCTTCTGACGTACAATTCGAACCCTGAGCTTCAACTCCCAAGGGGGGGGGGGGCTGCGTCAACACCTCAAAAATCTCTAATGGTGAGGGAGTGCAAGTGGCACATCATTAGAAAGGCCTTTCAATTCTCCATATTGCACCGTTTGAATTTTGTTTGGAAGATACAGAGTGTAAAATCTAAAACAGAAGGCTTCATAATCTCCAAATTTTTACATTTGACATTTGTTCTTATTTACTTTGACAATCTTGTATCCACTCTAGACAAGTCTGCCATGTTCAGTTTTCATTTTCCTGGTGTGCTTTCCATGTTTTACATTTCACACCTTGTATCTTCCAAACACATCGACCAAATTTAAAAATTCAAAATATGGAGAATTGAAAGGCCTTTCTAATGATGTGCCACTTGAACCTCATTCCCATTAGAGCTTGTTGGGGGGTTACGCCCTCCGCCTAAGGGGTTGAAGCTTAGGGTTCAAATTGTACTTCAAAAGATGTCCACTTCCTAATACAAATCGACGTGTTTTTGCGTTTTCTCAGAAAATCCTTTTCGTGATCTGTTTCGTTTTCGTTGGATCACCTTGTATAAATACTGGGAAATATAAAAGTCTGAGCCGTATTTAGATCAATCCCAGAATAGCTGTAGATAAAAATCGGAAAAACAAGCCATTTAGAAAATACCACCTGACTCTTTAAAAAACTCGTTTCCAGCTAATCGCATGAATTTTCTTATATGGGGTGTGCTATCTAACCTTTTACTCTAGATTTTTCGGGAATTATTAGATAAAACACAAAAATGTTTGATACTTAATTGGACCTCTACATTGGAAAAATAAAATGGAACATCTTTGAAACATTTAGTCAGACCAACTTTCCTTTACATCTATGTATCATGTTCAGCCTGTTCAATTGTGAACAAAAAAAGCATGAGGGTATCGTACATCAAATTTGCTAACTATCTATTAAGTATTCCCGAATTTCATCATCATATCTTTACAAACATAGGTATAATGAAGTGCAAAACAACAAACGGCACAAGCGTTCAAAATTACAAATCAGTAGGCGTAATAAGAATTCGGCATCAATATGATGGTCTACATATCTCAGAATAATGAATAAAATCAGATTTTCTTAAACTCTTGACCATTTTCTAGAAAACTTAACCTAACCTAATATTTCTGATTTTTCCTAGTTACATGGAAAAATAAATCGAAGAAGGTGTCAGTAAAAAATGAAAATTGGATTGGGTCCATTCCTCAGTACCTTAGAACTTTGCATCTTTCTCTTATAGACAATTGACACTTATTGCCTTCACGGCTTCAAGCAAATACAGCTTTCACAAGGTTTATGTCTCGGGATTCACTAGTACTTCGAGAGATCAGGAATTTTGTCAATGTCGACAGTTGCAGTATCTTCGTACTTTTGATTATTCATTATATGACTTCTAATCGTTGCAGAGTATTAATAGTCCCCGATTAGCCATAGCCATAGTAGATCTTGACGTTTACCTTCACTGTTTTCTCAGTCTTGTATTAAATTCGTTTGATACTGCATTCTCCTTAAAATCAAAAGTTCGACAAAAATCGACTTTCTTTTGAAACTCGAAGGTGGTCCATTCGAGGGCGCAACTCGATCCACAATAGTTTTGATTCATTCGGTGTTTCAGAAACGACTGATCCCATGGAGATCGGACTTTGGTAGGCAGGTGTGGTGGGAGATGGCTTGGAGATGGAGAAAGAACGTGTGCGGGACCGACCGGCTTTTGTTTTTTGTTTTGATAGACAATCCGTATCTCGCAAACGGCTGATGCGATACAGATGGAATTATGGTAGGCGAGAGTATTGGGAGGAAAGACTAGCACAAGTTGCGTGCGGGACCAACCACATTTTGTCATTTTGTTTTGGCAGACATTCCATATTTCCTAAACGACTGATCTTATAGAGATGGGATTTTGATAGGCAGGTGGGGTGGGGAAAATGCTTGCGTGAGGTGCATGCGGAGCCACGAGATGGTTGCGACACCGAACGTATGTTTTGTTTTTGTATAACATCCGGGGTCTCAAGAACGGCTTGATTCTTTAGAGACGGGACTGTGGTAGGTAGGTGCGGTGGGGGATAGGCTTGCATAAAATGAGTGCGGGACCGACCGCTTTTTGTTTTTGTTTGCCATACTTCCCGTACTTCGGGAACGCTTGATCCTGTAGAGACGGGACTTTGTTAGATAGGTGCGGTGGGAAATGGCTTGGAGATGGTAAACGTGCGCGGTACCGACCGTCTTTTGTTTTTTGTTTTGGTAGACAATTCGTATCTCGCAAACGGCTGAACCTATAGAGATGGGATTTTGGTAGGCAGGTAAGATGCTTGCTCAAGATCCATGCGGGAGCACAAGATGGGTGCGTGATCAAATGTAAATTCTTTTTTCGTCTAGTAAAGGACCGTACACGACGCGTGTGCCTACAAAAGCGAGCTCGATCGCGCTTTGTTGTGCCGGGAGACTTGAAAAGTCGGAGCGCCGCAGACGTCAGCCCCGAGCGGAGTCGAGAAACGGGCGAGCGAGGGCCTAGAGGTGGTAGCGGCGGACCTCCGCGGCATCGAAGGTCCACCCGCGTCCACCTCTAGGAAGGGTTTTAAAAACGGTTTTTGTGATAAATATCAACGTCCCATAGCCACACCAACACATCTGTCCTATCTGGTCGATTGTGATCACATCAACTAAGATTAACCTAAATGTTTCTGAAGAAAAACTCTTGTTGTATGTAATCTAGCTTTAGAGAGATGTTGTGGAGATTATCTAGCCAATACCTTTTTCTTTAAATGCTTATCGTAACGTGTTTATTTCTCATCTCGAGTCGCAAGCCGGATGCTCAAGAGAAGTTTCGAAGCTACCGATGATGTAGGGGTTATGTACAAGCACTGTTTCTTGGTCGATTATGAGAAACCCCAACTTTATACCTACTGTTTGATAAAATCAAGTTGCCTGTACCGAAAAACGGTGGTTTTTGAGATTCTGCAAGCTCTCGTAGTACTACAGACACGGATCTTTTACTATTCCATTATGTTTAAATGAACTCTTTTTTTCAACACAATACGACACTTTGATATTACTTATGGATATCGAATATTTAATTTGAGAAAGTTAATGTATACAGTGTATTCCAAATTTGTGGCTCACCATTGGGATTTCAGAAACAGTAAGATTTACGAAGTCTGTTAAATTAGAAAAAAAGTTGCCTATTTTCGATATCATTTTACTGTTTTTATTTTTTTTTTAAATAAAAGATATTCGCCAAAAACGAGAATATGTGATTATTTTAAACGTAGGATATCTCAGGAAAGAGCAAAGATAGAGAATAACGACAAAGAGGGGGTTTTAAAGAATTTACTCCCAAACACAAAAGAATCATTTTTGTTTGTCTTTTGTTTTACTTCGGTGGTAGAACGTAAACGCAATTTTTTTTAAATGGAACGCCTACTTGATTTTTATATTGCTGAATAGCACTTTTTAAACACTTTTCAGTGATATAAAGTTTGCTACCGTTATTCTTTTGTTTTACAAAACTATGAAAAATTATTGGTTTTTGTCAAATAAATTGTATTTGTTATGCAACAATTACTAAAACAATGCCCGGTAGAACATCTTTGGTTGTAGCAATTTAAATACAATTTCTTGGACAAAGATCCACAATTTTCATGTGTTTGATGTCATGGCACACTGCAATGAAAATGATTTTCACTTCATAACACGGTAAAACAAAAATAACTAAGTATATCAAATCTATACCACTAAAAAACACTAAAAACACGATTAGATCGGGAATTATAAAATCCTGATACGTATCAGCTTTAAGTAACCTTTTCAGAGTTACAACAATCGTCTATCTTTTCAAGACTTATTTTAAAATACTTTAAATTATTTTTTTACAATTACTAGACATTGTTTGTAGAAATACTAAATTTCGCAAAAAACAGGAGAGAACCTAGTGATCTTTGGTAGGCAATCGGGCTCCACAATCGATTTCTTATTTCAAGACTAGAAAAATCTAAGTACAGCCCCGAAGACAGAATTTGCTAGAAATGTAAACTATTACATAAAAGTAATGTGTAAGCATCCTTATAAAAGTCAAAAATGAAAACGCTAAACTAAAATATAAATTATGAAAACTTGAAACACACACAATCTGATCCCCTTTTCAGTGAACGAGGGTTAAACTGCTAGCGGAGGGCATCTGCATACTTAATCAACAAAAGTGCACTTTTCTGTCTATTAGGATTATAGTTAGGATATACATTTGCAAATAACAGATTTTAAAATACTCTGTTCAGAAAGTAAGTAAAATATGAACCGACAAGCGAATAGTTAACTAACATCGGAAATCGTTTTGATATTTATGATAGTAGTAAAATGGAAAATTGAGCTCTTTACTGTTCCATAATTAAATTCCTTCGTTAATACTTTATTATGCAAATTATTTAGAATGTCATCATCACCATCGATATCGAATTAATTCAACATCAATTTAGCATGCCGGGATAACGTTGTCCTTTGTATATTAATTTCAAATTAGTTGTTGATATTTTGTTGTAAATCCTCTAGATTATGCAAAATGGGCGTCAAATTATTTACCGTAACCTGATATAGGTAATAAACACAGAGGTTTAATTTAAAGTTTGCCAAATTTCATGAGGGGAATCGATTTTCTTAATTAAAGGTCGCGTGTAATTAAGTTTTATTTATCTTAAAACTCGTCAGGAAATATTTGGAAGCGGTTGTATTTATTTATCACTTTTCGATTTGTGTGCACCTGTATAGATGTGTGTGAGCGTACCTGTGTGGAAAAATGAGAACGGGCCGTCATCGTCGTCGCCGCCGACGCCGCTGGCGAGGCTAGGAAATCGCGTCCGCTAATTAATAAAATCTCGTTTCATTAGTAGGTAACGTCCTAAGCAGACCTTAAACGATCTCCTGACCCGAATCCCGAAAGGACCATTGTATAAAACAGACACCCCGGTTTAGTGATAGTATTAGGGATGTTAAGGGTGGGCATATACAAACTTAAATAGAAAATATTCATTTCCCTTGCTATTGCACTAATATAACGGGAGGGGGGTGGCAGGGGCTGGGGTACGTGGCAGGGGGGAAAAGGCACGTGCTGCCATGGAAACAGCCCAAATGACGTATTGATCCGCTTTGTCTTCGTCACTCTTACGGGGGGCGATAAGTTCCATCTTCGTCTCACCGCCATCTACATCACATATTCAACGTATTACTTTTTACATCCCCTTGTTTTTCTTTGCACTATTTCGGGTCTTGTTGCTATTCAAAATGATTCTTAAGGGCGCCCATGCTCGAGAAGAAAGTTTACTTTGGTCTGTTTTAATATTCCGTTTCCCATCTACCCGCCGGTTCAAAGGAAAACGAAGATTACAGAGAAGGAGAAGAGGACATCAAATCTTATTTTGCGTTACAGAACATGTTCAACTTTTTTTGAAATTGAATTTCAATATGAAATAAACATGGATGGTGCGCAAAGAAAAGCGTGTTTGATATGCAAACATTCCGAAAGAACTCAACTTGTGTATGTGCGCGATAAAAAGGATAAACAAGCGTGTCTCGTGCATTAGCATTAACCTGTTTTGCATAAGCTAAAGCACATCCAAAGTATGCATTTATTACTATTTAAGCTTAAAATGAACTTCGTGTCTCGTTTACTAATTTTCACCTATTCAAACTTCATATGCAACTTTATTTGCTGTCGTTTTACACTCATTGCCTCGTACTGTGTTTTAGAGTTTTTCGTTTTGTTTTAAAACTCAAACATCAGAAATAATTTCCTTCTTCTCTCTACTACATACAAGTGCTCATAAATGACTTATTATTATTTTAATTTTGACTTTTATGTAACGGAATAAATTAAAAAGTAATAAATAATAAAATAAGGAATTACTTGAGAATCCTTGAGAAGAACAAAAATAATTCAAACGTAATAAGAGTTACTTCCAGACTTCCCCAACTGTTACAAATCGATTATAAGAATCGTACATCAATTACATCGTTAAGAAATTAATAATAATGAGGTTGACAAAACGCTCCCTTTACATCGACAGTGGCATCATTAAAAGAAAAATATTTTGCTAAGTCAATTTTCTAAAATGACAGCTATAAAGATATAAAACACTAAATTTCTCTTCAACTATCTATTATTTCTAAAACTAAGTTCGCTGCCGATGCTGGTTCAAACTTGAGTAACACGAGATAACTAGTAATTTGCCATAAAAGGTGTCAGCAAAAAATCAATAAAATATGTAAAAGATTAAAAGTCAAGATAAATTCCCAAACAAAAACTAAACGTCATACATTATTTAGATACGAATAATTCGACAAACAAAAGCAATTAATTAGTATTGACGTAATCCGTCCTAAGTCCATAGCTGCTTACTTTAGTTAAAAAAACAACCTACCTTTCTTTCAGCGGTGCTATTTATCTTAACTGTTAGAATCATTTGGAAGCAAAATGTATTTTTTTTATATTCTACAAAGTGTGCTAAATAAACAGATTCGGGTGTCAAATTTTACAAGAATACTGAAGATACTATCCGTTGCCATTGTATATTGGTCATTTCACTCTTTTGATGTCTTACAAGTCTTCATTTATTCTTTTCGTCGCTTTTTAAACCTGTCGCGTTCGCCAAATGCATAACTAACTCCCGAGCTATCACGGCCTTGAAGTTGACTTGGATGTGGATATTAAAGATGTCTTACCTCAACTGTTAATTGATATTTAGGCTGTTTATGATCTCTTGTGGAACAATAGTGGAAAATAGACTTAATTGGGATAATTTTACAATAACGCTGGCTCAATCAAAAAATAGCAGGGATTAATACACATTTACTTAACTAAGCTACCTTATTTGTGTATTATTGAGTTACAGATTTTAAAATCTTGAGAGTTCATCAAGACATCTTACTAGAAATGCTGGATACTTTTACACTGGGCAGTTTTACTGTTTTTAGTTGTTCAAGCCTAGATTGTTAAGATTGAAACGTTTGAAACTGACACACCCTGTATATCCTCCAATTTTATTTATATTTATATGTTCAACTGCTGCATTTAAAAAGGAAACTTTCATACTTTATTTTTTGTAACTTTTCTATTCTTATAACGGTGATGTATTTCATGTGCATCTTTCGTATTCGATACTGCATTGTAACGGACAATAAACTACAAACACGACTGCTACTCTTACTGATACGATGCAAAGCATACTTACAATCGTCAAGGAAATGAAACTTCTTTCATCGTATAATAAAAGCTGCATAAATGACTATCCCTTGTAACCTTAAAATCAAAGACACGAATTAAATAAAAGTATTAATCTTGATCGCGATACACACGAAATCATCTAATTATTCAGATGTGCAACTTTTTCTCTTTAGAACTTTAGAAATAATAACAATAATCTTAAAATAGTCAAAGACTTTTACAGAACTGCAAGTCTACAGGAAGTATTGGTTGCAATTTTACTTCTTAAGGCATTTTTCATCGAAACTAGCCAAAATATAATAATCACAAGAGTCTTCCACCATAATGATTTCTGAAAACTTGTTTTATGTTGAATATTTCAGTTTTCTTCTTAGGTACGAATTTAAACACTATCAGCTGTATTTTTACATAACATTTTTTTTATCAGTCTCACTAGAAGCTGACCAATATAATTCGATAGTTTCGAATTTTTAACTCACCTTTAACCGTCGTCTACCTTAATTGTGCACGATAGATGACAAAAAAACGTAAAAATCAAGAAAAGATGTGCACAAACTCATTTTAACGTAAACGTATGCTCACAACGAAAACTACTACTCTGATACACAGTGTGTCCACATCCCGATGCTCACTATTGGGATCTCGGAAATTGTAAGAGATACGAAAGTCGGTTAAATTAGAAGGAATTTGGCTATTTTGGAGATCAATTTACTTATGCTATTGTTTTTTCAAAAAAGTTCATGGCTTACTAGATATTTGCTAAAAACGAAATTCTCATTTTTGTTTTAAATAAAAAGCATTTCCCACGTAGTGTGCCATGGCTTTAAACATATGAAAATCATTGATATTTGTCAGATAAATTACATTTGTTATGTAACAATTGCTAAAACAAAAAAAAGACGCTTTTAAGATACTTTACTGAGCATTCACAGATAGCATCAAATAAACAGCTAATGTCCCATAAAAGCGTATTTATTTTGTTTTAGCAATTTTTGCATAACAAATGAATTTATTTGATAAAAATGCACAATTTTGTGTGCTACATGTCATGGCACACTGTGATGAAAAATGATTTTCACTTCATAACTCGGTAAAACAAAAGAATGGCTATGTCAAACCATGTTATCACTGAAAAGAATTTAAGGCGTGCTGTTCAGTAATATGGAAATGAAGTAGGCGTTCCATTAGAAAAAATTTGGATTTACGTTTCACCGCCGAAGTAAAACAAAAGACAATTGCTAAAATAATTTGTTGTGTTTCGGAGTGAATTCTCTAAAACACCCTCTTTGCTGTTCTTTTCTATCTTTTCTCGTTCCTGAGATATTTCACTTAAAAAAAAATAAGATATTTTCGTTTTTAGCAAATATCTAGTAAGCCGTAAACTTTTTTGAAAAAACAAAAGCGTAAGTAAACTGATCTCCAAAATAGCCAAATCTTTTCGTATCTCTTACAATTTCCGAGATCGCAATAGTGAGCATTGAAATGTGGACACACTGAATGAGTTGCACCCTTTTTTACCGCTCAGTCTCTTCAGATCGCCAATCCGCTTTATGTTATTATTTTAATAATTTCTCTTGTTCGTTTGTATCCTTCTATTGTATTTTAAAAAAGCATTTGCTCGGATATCATAAAGTATGTACATAGATATCTTGAAATTATTTTAACGTAAATAATACTATGCCTAAACTCGTGATGGAGTTAGACTTTCATTTTTATAAAACGAGTAGCCTTTTGACAAGACTTCCTATCCTTTTTGGCATAATACTTGATAGAAAGCGAAGGCTAATTATTCTTGGTACACGACTTGTATTTATTTTTAATATTTATTTTTACTTAGTTTATTACAATTTATTTCCAGAATTTATTTACACTAAATTATTTATTTAATTATGTACAGAAGAATTTATTTATCACTAATTAACATTTATTTCGTTCGTAACTACTAGCTGATTGACTGTAGAACTGCCTTCGGCTCGATCAACGCAGCCTTATATTCGTTTCCGCGTGGTTCTTGATGAGCCCAGAAAGTTCGCGTTCTTTCTCGAACATTCGACGGTGGAAAACTCTGAATAATTCGAGATTTCTCCGGCACATTCGACCAGCTTGTTCAAGACTGTTCGGGACTTTTTCTAGAATATTCGAGAGGTGGCGCGTTACAATACGGTTCCGCTATACTGAATATTAATTTCGCAATGTAGTTTTCACGTTGGCGGCTCCAAGGGGGGTGACCAAAAAGATCCAGGTCTCATCCACGAATTGTATAAGTGCATGTTGTACTTTTGTCTTAACTCTTTCATGCACTGGCCCCCGCATGAAGAAAATCAATAGTAACTACCATAGTAAAGAATGTTAGGAAAGACACTTTGATTATACTTCAAAAAATAACTATAAATACGAAAAGTGTACGTTTCCGAAAACCAAAACCTACTCCATTCTGACAATGACAAAAATGATACTCATACTGAAAGCGTTAGATTAGCTTTAAGATAGGAAGATCAAAACCGGTTTAGATTTTCAACACACAAATCGGCTTTAGTTGGCCAATCAGAGAAAAATTTACTGATTTGTGTAAAATCAAAAGCAATATCGATTTTACATCCGTATAAAGAGTTGGGTATAAATTGTATCATTGCAAGCGCTTTGTCACTAACATTATCGGTGTTGCTGCTACTGATCAATGTTGTCTTTACGCCTTTTCGGCAAAAGGTCGTTTAGGCCATCTTTGTTCTTCTGCAGCTGAAGTAGCACCTGTCCTGTGGTGTTTTAAAAGCAGCTACTGGTGTCGGTGGTGAGAAATGCAGTGTGGTAGTTAGTGGTACGTACACCTTGAAGTGTTGTTCGTCAGCGATCATGGCGTGTTGACTAAGATGGTGATTGATGGGGACGCATACTATGCTTGGTGGGTCGTAAGTGTTGTAGATAGTCAGATATGTACTGACTATCGCGAGTGATAGTCGCGCCCTTTCCAAGGCAACAATGTGCATCAAACAGCGTAATGCAAGATGATTTTACACAAAATGAATCCCAGGAAATTCGCAGACCACCTTGAAAACCGGCAAGATACCAGAAAGTGAAGTTGCGGATAGGAAACGGTTAAAACTCTTGTTTTGATTAAACAGTTGAAATGTCTTGCAATTGTCTGTTCGTTGTTTTCAGAAATTCTGAGACGCAGAAGGTCCGTTGCACATCCTTCGCTGACAAGAATCAATAATATACGAAGTCAGGTAACTTGATGTTGAATTGAAAACCACAAAATCTCAAGATAAATATTTTTTATGTTGCTAGGTTATAATTTTACAGTGAATTGATTTAGACACTCGAAGCGTATTTCATTACTCGAGTTGCACTTTAAATTTCATTGATGAAAACAGCATTCACCTTATGTGAACGTTATGTTTAATGATAAATATATAATTAGGTGTCGATTTTACCAGATTGCTAAAATGGCGCATCTTTTAGGTTTTATAATACTCCAACCCTCCCACTCCAATATTATTTTTTGTTTTTAATTATTATTATTATTATTGATAGAGAAATTATTAACGTTGTTTCGGATAAGTAAGGGTAAAACGTGGCTCAAGGTAAGTCAAAAACCACTACAGACCTGTGAATGTTCTGGGCTTCTCGACAATATGAGGACAGTAGAAAATCTTTTATTACTTATTCAAGCTAATCAAATCTAAAGTCAAGTGAATTAGGATAAAACTCCATTGTTGGACCTTCTAGATTAGCTAGAAATACACAATATTTGAATTTTGGGTTAAATTTGTTGCTGGGCAAATATGGGAATATTTTCAACTACCCCGTCTCCGCTGATAGAACTAGTCTGGTGGTAGAGTTTTGTTTCTATGGTACAAGCTAAAATTATCTGTATCCTCACAATCGGTTTTGACCGTAACATAATCAAGAATATTTTCAAGCGCTTTTTATATGTTCCCGGCTTGAGAAGTAAAGCTTCTTATATTTATATTACTGTTTGTAGCAACAAGCTCAAATAGTCCTACCCTGAACTACTGATCAATCTTAAGATTATAAAGGTACAATCTTCTAATTTATATTAGAACGATTTGGTTGAGAAAATTAGGTTTCAAGTTTTTAATTTGTAATCTGTTAAAAGAAGATAATTTACTGTTTATTTGAAGACCTGCAGGTTACTTCCAAAAGATAAATTCGTAATTCCCAGAAAGGAGAAAACTCGCTGTGCAATATAAACCGCGCTCTAACCCCAATATTGTTACATTTAACAAACTTCAAGTGTTATTAAAATTTCTGTAAGGATCGTTATTGTAACCTCCGACGTATTTTTTTTTACTTAAAAAATTAATTTAAAAGTTTATTTTGATAATACTTTCTCATATCTTTTTAAATCAAATTCTTCTTGATTGCCAAGAATACAATTTCGTTTTATCAGATAATGTAAAATTCTTATTGCGGCAACGTTAAATTAAAATCTTTATTATAATTGCAAAATTCCAGAAGTAATTTAGTAATATATTGAAACAAAGTTTCTTGTTTTTATGGAATTCCTGGAGCAAAACTTCCTTATTATCCTTTCCCGTATTCGAAACTTTAATAATTACACAGTCTGCAAAGGAACTTGGAACAATAACAGAGCAAACATTTTATATCGCTGTTTAAAATAATGAATTCCATTTGTCGTAAATTCATTTTCCAGTTTGAAAATAATTAAAAACTTTATCCACTTCTCAAAGAAATGTCGTGCAGTGGTTGCAATTCAATTAAAGAGTTTAAGGGTAGTCGAGGGTCGGATGGGGAGGTAAACCCCCACAAACTGTCAAAACTTCTCTTATACTCGTGGAGTTTTTCAAACGGTTAGACTTTAATAGCACGTACAAAACAATTAAAAGGCTTAATAATTATTTATACAAACTTTCCTTACGTTTTAAACATTTATTACGTTTGCGACCAAAAAAGGTGGGTACAAATCATGGATGAGTCTCCAAGTTTAAATTTATACAATTTTTTCTTCTTTCTAAAAGTCCCAAGATGGCCTTTTAATGTAAGTAATTTAATTTACACAAGCTTTGCAGTAAAAAGGAAATCCTTTCGTAATTAGAAAAAAATATACTCGCCCTCGGGCGCCGAGGCAAAAAAAATGAGGCCAACCCTTTTACAGAGGCCAATTGAAAATTAAAATGAACTCAAAAGGAAAATTAATAATATATATTCACTCTATGTTGAGGCAATATTAACCGTCTGAATTTCATTAAATACATTTTCGTCTGTAAATATTTTAGTTAGACTTAACTGCAGCACTAAAGGAAAGTCAATATTGATACATTTTACTCACCAATTTAAAAACGCACGCCTGACTGTACCCTTCTACTGAATTTAGAACGGAAGGAAGGAACCCTGCAACAATAACAAGCGGTTTAATGTGCGTTTACTACACAACCACACAAAAAAAAAACTTAACAATACGATTTTACTATACACGCTGCCAGTCACAAAACACTTTAGATAAGTATCAATTGATTTATTTCAGCACGTTTTCATTATGATCGATTACGAAAACATCAAACTTAAAAGCATTTCTACACGATACGCTCACCAAAAACATTATTAACAGAAAAGATTTGGTTAATAAAAAAAATGCCAAACTCGATTATATGTCTCTATCTTTAATATTAGGTTATGTTGATTTTACGCATTTCTTTTTTCTTGACTCGTGCAGGAAGTCATATTCAATAATATAAAATTTTGTTTCTTCTATATTCACATCAAATCAGAAAAATAAATAAAAATTGAAAAATAATTTCTTTCTCAAAGAATATTGTAGCTGTTATTATTTGTTATAAATAAAATATACGCGCAAAAGAAAAGAGAAGATAACAGGGAATTTAGGGGTTCGCTTCGGGGAAGATGAAAATTCATTTTCTATAATATGTTTAAAATTAGATATTCCTGCCTTTTATTTTATATAGCCACTTGCGGAAATTCAGTAAGAACAATCTCTTTTTTTTATTATATTTCGTTTTGAAAAATCGACCTGTGTATTTTTAGAAAAGCAAACTGGGAAAAGTTCAGAAACAAACATGTAGCCGTTAACTTAATTCTTAATAGGAAATTCACAGTGCAAACAAGAAAATCCCAATGAATAAGCAAAACCATTCCAAAAACAAAACACTTGTACATTATTAAACCAATTAGAGAGTAAATTATATTAAAAGCGGAATATTTCCCGAGGCAACAACGTAAGGTATTTTCCTTATTAAAAGTAAAGCTAACATATTAAAATAAATAAAACAAACTACGCACTGTATAAATGAATCGTTTATTTCAGAAAAGGCCTAACTTGACTTCGACATATTTTCATGCTCTTTCATGGTAGACTCATCGTTTTGGAGCAGGAAGAACTATACAGTACTACTTAAAATTATATGTAAAATAATGCGTTTAGTGCAGAAAGGTACCAACAATAACGACAGTATTTATTGATTTTTTCGAAACCATCAAAATGTTAGTTATATCCTTTCCGAAATAAACGATTCAAGTAGATTACCATAAACTGAATAATTTCAATAAAGAGTTTATTAATATTTGGTCAATGAACACGTTCATTGATACTATAAAACATCGATCATTACATTAATAAAAATCTTCATTAATATTATCAACTGATTAATTATACAGGGTGATTCTGAAATAAAGGCTATCCTTTTAATAGGTGATAAGTGAGGCTAAAAGAAGACAAAAAATGAAGAAACGAACAGCCTAGTCACCTTTGGCAACTTTTAGTTCAGAATTTCTTTTTCTTATTTTTAGGCATAGAATGTACCTTTTGAATTTGGCGGTGACTTTCGAGAACACCCTGTATAGATTATGCTTCACCAAACTGGATTAATTGGCAAGCTCTGTGTTTCTAAATAACCCAAGTTAGAATCCAATCGGACATGAAATGCAAAAAAATCCTGTCCTAGAGCGACTTGTTTCAAACTTGAAACTGAGTTTTATAGTAGATTTCTCTCGCTATTGTATTGAAAACTTTCAGAATCTGAAGATGAACTAGGACATAGTGAAAGTTTAGGAATAAACCGTAAAAGTATGAATCGGTAACTCTGGCTGAATGCCAACCATGACAATCAAACTAATATTTGCCTATTTCTAATAAAATTTTTTATCTACGGTAGTTACGCCTCCCTCACTGCGCCCATGAACAAAAATATGATAACTTTTTTGCGCAAAAAGACAAAGTGTGATGTCTCAACAAAGCTCTTCATTGTGTCAACGTACAATTTCATAAGTCGATTACACAATACATTGTAAAAACAAATTGGTTTATTATTTCTACAGCTAGTTTTATCGTTGAATAAACAGGTGCGTTACTGCAACGTACAATATTATTAGGTAGAAGTTCATTATATTAAAACATTTATTTATTGACCAAAGACGACGTTTTATGAATTTATGAAACAATACCTAAATACAACGTTTCTAGTTATTGCGTCGTCATTAGTTAACGAAAGATTTCATTACAGGAAAGAAGATTTAATAACAGGAATGAATACTTTTACATATTTTATTAACGAACAGCCATTCGTAGTATTGCTGAACACTACGAATAGTGAATGCAGAATCAACGATTCCTTACATTGTATACAGCAAAAATTTATTATAACAATGAATTTTCACCCAATAAACTTGATACATTAATATCACGAACTGTATCTTTTTCAGTGTAAATACACTAAATAAGATTAAGAAGATATCACTATACAGGGTGAGTTTTTTCCGATATTTAGTATGGGGATCTCGGAAACTAGCGGAGATAGAGAGACGATTAAATGGAGAAAGAATTGCAGTTTTACCAGCTCAATTTAATGAGCTTTTTGTGTTTTGAAAAAAATGCATGGCTAACTACATATCTCGCAAAAATATTTTTTTTTTATTTTGTTGGGTACCTATAGCTCTGTTATTATTGACTTTAGAAAAAATGTGTAAAGGAAAAAGTTGTAGGTAATTATGTGCTTAATAATATAGTCTGAATTTTTTGTTTCAGCTACAATTTTTGAGTTATGACACAAGCTTGTGTTTTTTCTAATGGAAACCATAGTCGGCCATGACTTTATAAAAAAGAGCTTTTTTTCAACGATTCTGACGGTATACCACTTGACATAGTTATGTTTATAAATAAATAAATTATGGCCTTGTTTTTCTTTTCATTTTCGAACTGTTCAAGTAGTACGCTATGGAAACAATTGATAGATGCGCGCATCGCGTCTAATAATAAAATTCAAGTTAGTTATTTAAAAAAAATGACAAACGCTAAATTAAGAAACAATAAAGAAAATTAGAATATAAAGCAGTACCAAAACAACGTAATTAAGGCAAGTAAAGCATTTAAGACTAAACATGTTCAAAAGGTCCAACATATGATTAATGCACAAGTTACACCTTTTTGAAACCGAATTTGTTGCTTTTCTAACGGAACGTACATCAATATTAGCAAAAACTTCTAGTACAGCTTCTCTAAGGTCATCTACTGTGTCGTACGACTATTGATATACCCTATCTTTTTATTTTTATGACACAAAATGTAACACTCAATCATATCACGCTTTTCTTGATTAGAAAAATTCATATTGATAATTTACGAAATCAAAATCAACATTAATTAGAAACTACATGATTTTCACCTGTCAATAAGTAATTGTCGTTTTCATCTGTTAATTATTTCCATAGCATACTATGTTAACAGCATTTTTAGTTTTTAGTTACACCTATGAGTGAAGTACTTGTTTTTATCTAAATCTGCTTTGTTCGCTTATCTTAAAAACTTTACTTACGTCAATTACGTTGTTTTGGTACTACTTTATTTATATCCTAATTTCTTTTATTGTTTATTAATTTATCGTTTGTCATTCTCTGTTTATTAGTTTCTCAGAAATATTTTTATTTGAAATTGCAACTCCAACGGAATAAACATTTCACACCAAAATAATTATGTTTATAATTTCGAAATTAAAAGAAAAATTTTAATAACTAACTTAAATTTTATTATTAAACGCAATACATATCTATCAATTGTTTCCATAGCGTACTACTTGAACAGTTCGAAAATGAAAAGAAAAACAAGGCCATAATTTATTTATTTATAAAAATAACTATGTCAAGTGATATACCGTTAGAATCGTTGAAAAAAAAGCTCTTTTTTATAAAGTCATGGCCGACTATGATTTCCATTAGAAAAAACACAAGCTTGTGTCATAACTCAAAAATTACAGCTTAAATAAAAACTTCGGTTAGACTGTATTATTAAGCACATAATTATCTACAACTTTTTCCTTTATACATTTTTTCTAAAGCAAAATAACAAAAAAAAATTATTTTTGCGTGCTATCTCGTTAGCCATGCATTTTTTCTAAAAAACAAAAAGCTCATTAAATTATGCAATTCTTTCTCTCTATCTCCGCTAGTTTTTAAGATCCCCATACTAAACATCGGAAAAAACTCACCCTGTATAAATACTGTAAACAAGTGAACAAACTTACACACACTGGGTCGGTTTCTATTCTGGTCATTAAACTTAAATATTCTCTAATTACCATGGCAATGGATTTTGTCTTTTTTCTTCTTGTTGGAATCAGATAAAGCTATACCTCTTTAAATTTCTAAAGAAGCTGCATTAGTTAATGAAAGGAGAGTAGAAACCGTGCCATTAAGTCTACAGTTGAAATAATAGCGTCTATCGCTGGTTACACAAATGTGAATGCAAACCTACCTTTAGCTTACAATGTTTTGTGTTCGTACGGTTTATTAAAAACAAATGAAGACAATATACCCACCAAAATCTCATTTTGCTAATCCTGACACTTTGGTGACACTTTTACTAATTACTCGTCAAAAACGAATGTTTCCGTATTACTTATTAACTACAGAGGTCTACTTACTTGTTATACAATAAAGTTTTTCATATAGAACAAGAGGTGTTAATACAGGTAAAAGAGATAGTGAGTTTATTTCTGGGACAAACTTTATATCACCGAAAAAAATTCAAGATTAACTAGTTAATGGTATCGAAGTCAAGTAGGTCCACCATTTAAACAAAATACAAAATAATCTTCTAGTCGAGAAAATAAAGCAGAAAAAAGGCCAAAGTAAAAAAAAATCGCCAAGATGGATTTTGATGCAGTTTGCGGCAATCGATTCTGTGAGCTGTCTAGAAAGAATACCCCCTTTTAGGTTTTTGACGTTTTTTGTTATTCCATTTCTACAGAGGAAAATGCACCTTTTTGGATGCACTTTCAGGAACTATAATTCAGTTCGAAAAAAATCGACAAAATGAGCCAAAATGGGCCAGATTTTTTCAGTCGGGGATTTTTGGGGTCGCTGATCACGAATTTGAAGTCTAAATCATCCAAAAGTGTCATGATCATTGGGAAATTCGGAAAATTTGGACTTATTCAAACTAAATAGCAAGCATGTGTTCTTTTGGACGGTGACCACGAATTTCAAGTTCAAATTATCAACAAATGTCACTTAAATTTGAAAATTAGGAAAATTTGGACTCGTAAAAAAGGGCCAAAAATGGCGTCTTTTCGACATACTCGTTTTCTAGATTCCGAAAACCACCAGGTAGATTTCGTTGAATTTCGAGTATATCATTTCCCTTGGGCCCAATAGCGACAGGTAAACGAGGGGGGCGAGAAAACGTCGAAAAACTGCCTGGCCCTTAGTACCTGGAATAGACGAGTTTGAATGGTGGCGCTGTATTTGGGATGTCCCCGCCACTGTTTCGAGCTAACCGAACTAGAGGTTGGTTCCATAGACGTCGGGCAGGGGGGCCAATTTGAGTTTTTGACAGATATCAAAACCCCTTTTGGGAAGGTCTTTACCATAGTGGTCCTGCGTATGACAACCGCTAAAACCACGTTCTACCTCTACCAGCGACGGCGCTAGGGGTATTTCCATTGTGAACTAAAAAAATTCATACAGCGAGAAGGAGAAGAGATAAGACCAAATTTGGCACGAATACTTAGGGTGCCGCGGGGCACCCTCTGAGCTGAAGCAATTACCGCTCGGAAAGTAAACGCGGGCGCCGTGCATTTCACGAAAATGCTCTAGATTACCCGAATTGCTTCCTATTTGAATTCCATATAGAATCGACCCTTCTGAGTAGCTCTGCGCAAAATTTATCCGATTCACGTTTGTTTTTCTCCCCCCACCGCCTGGAAACGAAAAACGGAACGTTTTGTGCTGTACTTTGGGAACAAAGAGTCGTATCGACTTGTGACTTTTATTCTTGTGTACACTAGAGTATAGGTTTTCATATGGACCCGTTCGACATATCTGCGACCGTTTCTGGGTACAGTTATTTATAAAAAAAAACCGACATGATGTATCTTTGACGTTTTATAGTGCCCTTATTTGTGGTACTTAATCGAAACGGTTTGCATCAATGGATAGCCCCATCAATTGTCTTCAATTACGTATTAGAGTTGGTACCCGGAAAAATGCGACCTTTCGGGTCAAAATGATGATGTCAAAATATGAAACGGCGGGAACGCTCTTGCAAGCGACCTCTGCTTATCTATTATTTTACATTGGGCTAAATGGGAAAAATTCAGGGAGGCACAGCAACACGAAATCTTATTACGGTGTCTAACAGATCAGTGTCAGTAGAGTAGGAAATAATTTCTTGCTTGCTGATATCTTCATCCGTATACATAGGATGTTTCGAAATAGCTGCTAAATTCGAATAAAGTTGCACGCCACTGATGGGTGTACGAGAAATTTATTCGTTCGGTGTTAAAATATTCTAATAGAGAGAGGCTTTCCCTATATACAGTGCAGATTTCACGTGTATCGTTCACTAAATAAAAACGTTATTAATTTTAAGGTTGACCTTTACATTTTCTAGTGTTTTCTAGCCGGGGCACCGAAGACGACCCGAATGAGAGCAAAGCTTTAGGCGGGGCTGCCGAAGGCGGCAAAAAGGAAAGCAAAGGTTGAGGTGGGGTCGCCGAAGGCGGACCGAACGAGAGCAAAGCTCGACTATGGTCGCCAGAGGCGGCACGAACGAGAGCAAAGCTTTGGTGGGTCCGAAGGAGAGTAAACGTCAAGAAGAGGCCGCGAACGTCTCGAAACTACCTAAGCGACACAAAACACCAAGCTACAGCATCACTAGCTCGTACCTCCCATACTTCATTCCCACTCTGCCACTTACTCCTGCCTTTTCTTCTATATTTCTTGAATATTTTACGAGTCTAAATTTTCCGAATTTCCAAATTCAAGTGACATTTTTAGATAATTTGAACTTGAAACTCGTGATCACCGGCCAAAATAACACATAAAATGACATCACTCGAATAGTTATTCAATACCTTACTATTTAGTTTGAACAAGTCCAGATTTTCCGAATTTCCCAATGATCATGACACTTTTGGATGATTTGGACTTCAAATTCGTGATCAGCGACCCCAAAAACCCCCGTGTGAGAAAATCTGGCCCATTTTGCCGATTTTTTTCAAACTGAATTATAGCTCCTAAAAGTGTATCCAAAAAGATGCATTTTCCTCCGTAGAAATGCAATAACAAAAAACGTCAACAAATGAAAAGGAAGCATTTTTTCTAGACAACTCACAGAATCGATTGCCGCAAACCGCATCAAAAGCCATCTTGGCGATTTTTTTCTACTTTGGCCTTTTCCTGCTTTATTTCCTCGACTATTCTTAGTAAAACAAAGTCTTGTGTTTACTGTTTACCGATTAATAAATTTTCAAAATAGACAACTTTTAATCCAATCTAACCGATTCTGTATCTCTTACCGTGTCTGAGATCCTAATGGTAGGCCTCAAAGTGCAGATTTACAGAGAAACTGAAAAAATGAAAATCCACTGTTATTTTCTAATTCCTTCTGCTACTGTAATAAGAGGGTGGTCTGAAAAGTTTCTGACCTCAATGTGAAGATGGCAGCACTCATAAATAAAAGCTACTGAATTTCGTTGTTCATCTGTTGACGGTTACTCACCAAAGTTTCAGCCATTTTGGACGCGCAGTTTTTATGTAACAGTCGTTTGAGTGAGTTGATGTGAGTTTTTTTGTGAAAATGGACAAAATCGAGTATCGAGCTGTCATTAAATATTTGTTTTTGAAAGGCAATACGCCTTCGCAAATAAAAGATGAGTTGGATTCTGTGTATGGGGACTCTGCACCATCATTTACCACAGTGAAATTTTGGGCTGCTGAATCTAAGCGTGGCCGTAAGAGCTTGGGAGACGATGAACGTTCGGGACGTCGAAAAACTGCAACTACAGACGAAAACATCGCCAAAGTTCACCAAATGGTGCTAGACGACCGCCGAATTAAAGTGAGAGAGATAGCAGAGGTTATGAACATGTCAAAAGAACGTGTTTGTCACATATTAAATCAACATTTAGGCATGAGAAAGCTGTCCGCGCGTTGGGTGCCGCGTTTGCTCACGTTAGACCAAAAACGTGTTCGAATGAATATTTCCAACGCTCTTTTGGCGCAGTTTAGGCGAAATAAATCCGAGTTTTGGCGCCGATTAATTACTGTAGATGAAACTTGGATACAGCATTATACGCCCGAAACAAAAATACAGTCCAAACAGTGGACTGCAAAGGGGGAACCGGCTCCAAAAAAAGCAAAAACTGTTTTTTCGGCTGGGAAAGTGATGGCGACTGTTTTTTGGGATAGTCATGGAGTTATTTTAATCGATTATCTTCAAAAAGGAAAAACCATTACAGGAGCATACTATGCATCATTACTTGACAAGCTGAAGGCAGAACTTGCGAAAAAACGGCCACATTTGCAGAAAAAGAAAATCCTGTTTCACCAAGACAACGCACCGTCTCACACCTCAGCGGTTGCCATGGCGAAAATCCACGAATTACGGTTTGAACTGCTTGACCATCCGCCTTACTCACCAGATATAGCCCGAAGCGACTTCTTTTTGTTCCCTCATCTAAAAATTGCGCTCGGAGGACAAAGATTTGCGTCAAATGAAGACAATTATTTTGCAGAGAAAAATGCCGAGTACTGTTTGGACGGGTTACAGAGATGGGAGCATCGCTGGGAGAAGTGTGTAGAGTTACAAGGAGACTATGTTGAAAAATAAAAAAAAATTTTCAGAAAAAATGTCTTGTATCTTTGTTAGGTCGGAAACTTTTCAGACCACCCTCGTACAATCAAGAGAGTTAAATTTATTAAATATGAAACGGGCCCTTTTAGAACTGCCTGTTTCTTTCTTCAAACATTCCTAATTCCATCAATTTATTAATAGTACTTTTCATTTTCAGTGAGATATGAAACTTCTAAGGCCGTTTTCTGTAAAATCTCAGCTAATATTAAATTACGACGTCGGAATGGTAAATCTCCAGAATCTATAATTTGAAATTATTACAGTAAAAAGTGAGTTAAGTTTATGGATTTTCCAGTCGAGACACAACAGCAAAAAACCTACTTTATAAAATATAAAGTCCAATTTTAGTCTAGCCTTTTACTTGATCTCACTTCAAGAATTCAACCTAAGATCATTTCATTCAGTCTTCGAGCCCACATTGGGATTATCATAGTCGTATCAGTGATCATAATAAATGTTTAGGATTTTTAAAAGATGCAACCCCCCCCCCCTTCAATAGACGAACGAATGTTTTTATTCTTCTCTCGGCTACGTAAATACTACATTTAGCGACGAGAACGAAAAATGTTTAATTGTTCTAAATTTGAATTATTGCTCGATTATGGTCATATAAAACTTTTCAATTGTTATACTTGGAGTGCCGAACAATTCTCGTTCCCAAAAAAGGGAAGTTGGTAAGTTGTCTACAAGGCAAGGGGTGCTGTAAACAACTTGCCAACTTGAGGAAATCTTTTGGGAATATCACGAAAATTGCACGCAATTACTCTATCTGCTGTTCGCTACGGCAAGTACAGTTTATGACATTTTCAACAAATCCGCAAACGTCTTTGAACAAACAACAGTTTAATATTACGTCGCTTAAAGGTTTTCGTTTTCGCCATCAAATACGGTACGTATTTACTATAGATGAAACAAACTTCATTTTTCCAGAATTTATTGTTAAATTCCAAATCAGAAACGCTAGTTTTCGACTATTAATTCCAGTTTATATTTTGAAATTTTTATTAATCTTGGGAAATGGGAATAGATACCTATTAAACTGCCCTCGTTATGAAGTACTATTACTGTTTAATATAAGTAGAGGCAATTATAGAATTGTTTACACAAGAAATTTCTGAGTTAGAGGTAAGCTTAGTCGCCTCGATAAACTCATGTTCAAAAATGCACTGTTTTCGAGAGATATACAGGAATGATACCAATAGAAAAGCGCTGCCATTCTAAAAGAGGAACTGTTTTAATAACCTAAACGCACAGGGTGTATCGGGAGGAAGTACTCAAAAAGTCAAAATAGAAAACTAACCTAATGCTTAAGTCAAGAGTTCTGAGCTCACAATGCAAATGTTTCTCTTTCCTCCCGAAACATTCAGTATAATAATATGTATGTTTACTTGTATTATCAAATAATAGTAATAAAAAATTACAAAATCATGGGACAAACTGCTCTTTATTTGATTTCATTTTTTGCAAATTTTGCAATAAAACAGTTTACCTGCAACCTAAGGCTGCCACATTAGTTTAGTCTGTGAAATACTTAAATTAATTAAATAAATATAAATTGCCTTCTTTATTCCGCAGTGCAATGGGGAGCTAACGAAAGGGATATTCATTACTTTCTCTAATTACGGAGTAACTATTCAAAGATTCAAAAGAAAACCCCTTTTGATTGTGGGAAGTTTACTCCTATGAAGTTATCACATCCAAATCACGAGACGTCCACTCAACTAGCGAACCCCGAAAAGAAACTCGTCGAGACAAACCAGATTAGTCAGCAAGCTCAAACAGTGAATAAACAAGAAACCCTGGTCGACGACGATCCATCTAGTGTTCACAAAGTCGCTGCTCTTTTCCTAGTGAGAAAACTTCAACCTTGCTAGAAGCATTCTATATTGCAGTCCCTCGAGTCCGTGTTGAGGCCGAGGGTAACTACTATACGCTATTTGATTTGTCATGTAAAGGCATGAAACTAATGAATAACTACAGTCTTTCAAATAGGTTCGTGTGAATAATCTTTAAATTTTAAATCGCATTTGTCGTGTTTGACTAATAAAATAGTAACGGGAAAAAAGCTTTATTGGGTGAAACCTCGTTCTTTCCATCTTCTGTAGAACTACTAAACGGCCGAAAAGTGGTGGCTAGATTGAAAATTTAATAATAACCGTTAACAAATTCTGACCACTTACAAGATGACCACTAACAGCCTCATTTGATATTAATCAGCTCAGATGTTTACATTGCAATTTGGTGCAGTCCAAGTAGACGACGTCAAATAATATTAAACTATTATTAAGGGTTAAAATCCAGTTAATAGGGGGGTAAAATGCTCAAAATATAACGAGCAATATTTCAAATTCGGCATCCTACTAAATTAGAATAAATTGTATAATTAAATTTAATCTTAAAACATTATTCGGAATATAAACAACAAAATTATGTGGTTTCCCAGCCCCATTAAAATTTCAGATAAAATTTAAATTACTCTGTATACATTTTAAAGGTCGCGTTGAAGGAACACATCTTGTAATAATTGTAAATATAATTTTCAGAATTTAATTTTAGGAAATGCTGTCTGGGGATTTATGTTTGATTAAAATGCCCTTGATTATCCAAACAACTCGGTTCCCACTACAGATAATTACATTTATGAAAGAAAAACAGCTCGAAAACATTTATTGCTCGTCTGTTTGTTTAGAGTGTATGTTAAATAATATCCGTAGAGCATTACACATCTTTTACGATGTAGGGCATTATTTAAATACACATACCCCTCTGTTAACAGACAAAATGAAAGCCAAACAATGGGGTTGCTTGTTTTGCACGATATATAAATTATCCTTAAGGATAACTGGTTATATAAGAAGTAAGAATGGCTGAATAAACAGAGAGGAAAACTTGTTTTTCGCCGTTTTCACTTCAGAGATTTCATATTAAACTTCTAAATTAAAGGGAAGTTCTCTTTTAAAAGAAAAGGCTCTTAAAATCAATGATCTGTAAATGCTGAAACGCGACAGAATTTGTCAATACCAATTGCATGTCTCCTTCGAATTAGTGGAAAATAATAAACCGAATAAAACGCACGACAAACGGCACTTTGTCAAAATGCTACAGATTCGAACCAAATTATTGTTTTTAATTCGGCGGCTAATTATTACAAAACCTCCTATTGAAACATTTATAAACTCTATACCGTTTTGTAAAGACACGCAGTCACGTTATTATTAATAACACGTTTTCTTCGCTTCTAGAAAATTGTTTCAGAAAACGGATATAATTGATACTTTAACGTTGGTGTTTTCGATAATTTCGTGAATACTGTTTGTAAATTTAACCCTATTATTACCGTTTAAATAGAACAATTATAGATAACACTGAATTTACTAAAATACAATCTTTAAGTGTTTCAACAACTTTCCCGTAGTAGTTATAAATTTATAATGAGGCAAGTTTTTTAAATCAAATAATAATTTCCAAAACAAACTATTAAACCTGATATTTATGTTGTATGTAGTTGTTACAAAAATTACTGTGACCTATTAAATTCGTTTTTGGTATACAAATAATAAAATTGGGACGTTCCATATTTCCAAACTAGATTTATTTCAAGGCTTGAGGTGTCCATTGGTTTTTATTATTTATAGGCTTCAAGTGTGAAATACAGTTTGTTGATCTGATTCTGTTTAAATGAAAACTTGCCTGGTGTAGAATAATGACACACCTATAGTCCACCCATTAATACTTTTTTATATGTTCGAAGCTATATTCAATGAGTAAAAACATAATCATTAAAGAGTCGTGAGTTTTCAAGTCATCAGTATCACTGTACAACGTAATATTCACTGAATTACTAATTTAGCATTCTTTTCTAATTTTACTTTCTCCCCACACTCTAAGTAACTCTCAACCAAATATAGTTTTCGCTTCTTCTAGGACTTGTAAATTTTATAAATGTACAGAAGGCCTTTTTCTTCACGACTTATTGGAGTACAGGTTCATGGGCAGTTTCAGCGCATTCTATTATCCTTCTCGGTAGTTAGCTGAACCTTCGAAATGATATTTAAGCCAATTTCCTCCATCTATGTGGAGAGCAAAGAG